>BJCM01000217.1:0-23083 GCA_018326385.1 Flaveria bidentis | reverse complement strand
CGGTGATTGAAAGCTTGTAGTCGTGACTCGTGAGTAGTGAGTTTTGACCACGTTATGGTGTTAAAAGCGGATTAAGATAGCAACCGAGCAAAATGTTAGGTTGCTCGACAAACCACCTTACAACCCGTTGCGATCCATTTCTAGTTTTAATTCGGCCCATCTTGACCCGTTGTTAATCTTATTTGTTTTAGTTCAACCCATCTTGATCCATTCTTAAATTTTCCCATGTCCAACATAACTCATGAGGTCATTATAAAATACCCATATGAACCCAAAATTTAGTATACGGGTTAACTTTGCCGGGTATACGTAAGACATAAGAGTACGGAGTGTTAATGAACGTTATCTTTGGGCTAGGTTTGAAATCGTTAATAACATATGATGTGGATTTACTTTAAACCTTAAACGTACTGTTCACATATAATGTTACAAGTTATTAGAATGATAAATTATGGTTCAATTATATACAGGGCGGAGCTTGAATATTATCGTAGTGGAGGCGGTGGTGAAATTAATATTTTTTAGGGAGGATGAACTCGATATTCATATAAAAGTTTACACTACCGGGTCAAAAATTACACTATCAAATTAAAATTTAACACTACCGACGAAAAAAGACAAGGTCTCCCTTATGCTTCACCCCTGATTATACAGGAGAAGATTTAGTTGAAATTTGATTATCATCCTATTATAATTCAGAGATAATTATCAATTTGATTATCATCCTATTATAATTCAGAGATAATTATAAATAATTTGAGTTATGGTTTAATTCAAGTTATGTTACGTGTATTAAGGAAAAATTGTTTGTGAGTTTGATCTATTGTTTTGAATACTTGCTTATGTTATGAAAAGTTAAAAAATGCTTGATACTTAATGGGTAGCAAGAAGTTTTGTTTTCACGACCCTACTCTAATATATGAGTACTTAGTGCTTTTAAATTTTAATCCGGAAAATTTTAACTTTAAAGTTCTCATATTATGTTTATTGCTTAACATTTTTGTTTAAGATAAAAATAAATTATTTTTTACTCTAACCAGTCGTTAAACTATTTAACTAGTCATCATGAATTTAATAACATTGTTATATGCAAAATAATAAATCAACCAGGGTTTAGCGTTGTGCGTTACCGCGACTATGCGAGTTTTAATCTAACTCTTAACCAAAATTAAATCAAAATTAAGGTTCGAAACACAAAACCAACAAAGTAAATCAAAACACAATACCATACACATAACAAACGAAAATCAAAGCTTCAAAAAGGTGACACAGTCCAAAATAGAAAACAGACGAAAATCAAAGGCCCAAAAAAGCAAACAACATGAAAACCCAAACATTTATAACGTGAATCGTCAGGGTATCGATAACAAAAGAAAGAAAGCGATAACCCAAAGAAAGACAACACCGACGAACCACACATAAAAAACACGTATTCGGATACCAAAAACCCATAAAAAAGCCACACCCCTAAACATCGAACCACACCCAAAACAAATCCTATAGAAAACACAAAAAAAAACCCATAAAAAACCACCAAACAAACCCTACAAAAAAAAATCCCCACCTACCAAATGAATTAATAGGAATAGATGATAGATAATAACTAGAATTGATCCCCGCTTTGTCGGAGAGGGTGTAAAATCGTGCAAAATAACATCAATGTCATACAATTATTAATGACCATCAACATTTAAATTGTGGTGTGTTTATACGAAGAAATAAGACCAAAAACGTAAAACATATAAAATAAAACTAAGTTGATTTAAGACTCATGCGTTGCGACGTACCTATTAAAGAGGGAAAATAGATTTAAATATGATAAACCACACACACGTTTTGTTGTGTCAACTTAGAATTTAGAACTAAACGTAAAATTGGTTAATCGCACATGATGTTTTTGTCATGTTAACATGCAAAACTTATAACGAACGTAATACAAAATTTTATAAAATATGAAAAGTATATAGCATCAAAGTTAAAAGTATAAATTTTTGTGAGATTCAATTGTAAAATGATAAATGGTTTTGTGTTTAAAATAAAAATAATAAAATTTTAGAATGTTACTTTGTAAAGTATGAAAACCTTCCAATTAAAAGTAAAAAGTTGATTTTTTTAAAACATTCCTTATGCATAAGTTGCAACATTATTATTATTATAGTTAAAAATATTGGTAATTAGTATAATATAATCAAAAAGTTTAAAAAATTTATAAAGAATAGTGTAATAACAGTTAATCTAATAATCTAATGTCTTTGACCAAAACGGGACGACGATAGTAAAGAGTCGACTGCAGATGTGTAGTCACTGCCTTTTGTTTTTCATTTCACAAATCGATTTGTTCTTATTGTTTGAAGCTATTTTAAGATTACAATCCAAAAGATTTGAACTTTAAGTTGTATATGTTCAAAGATAAACTAACATACATGTTTACATCACATAAAGCATGCAATCATCGTCATGGGTGGGTAGTATTTAGTCTAATTACGCAGAATTTTCACAAAACTGCTTACTCAATGACACCCATAACAGCACCTGTTTACTACACGAATCAGAAGCTCAATGAGCTATGGAAATCAGCTCAAATCAATGAAGCACAACACCTGTTCGATGAAATGCCTGAGAGAGATGAGTTCACTTGGAACACCATGATTGCTGGTTATGCTAATTCAGGAAAGATAATTGATGCACATAAGTTGTTTGATGAAACTCCGACGAAGAGTTCAGTTACATGGTCTTCGTTAATTTCTGGATACTGTAAACTGGGGCTGGAAGATGAATCAATGAGGCTGTTTTATGAAATGCAGTGTGAAGGGTACAGCCCGAGCCAGTTTACGTTAGGGAGTGTTCTTAGAATGTGTTCGACAAACGGGTTGTTGTCAAGAGGGGAGCAGGTTCATGCGTACGCGATTAAATCTCAGTTTGATGTGAATGTGTTTGTAGTGACTGGACTTGTTGATATGTATGCACAATGCAGACGCGTGTCAGAAGCTGAATATCTGTTTAAGATGATGTGTTATGGTAAGAATCATGTTACGTGGACCGCGATGATCACTGGGTATTCTAAGAACCAGGATCAAGTTGGAGCGATTGAGTGCTTTCGTGATATGAGGGCTGAAGGAATCGAGGCTAACCAGTATACGTTTCCTAGTGTTTTGGCTGCTTGTGGGGAAATCATGGCTTTAAGGTTTGGGGTGCAGGTGCATGGTTGCGTAGTGAAGGGCGGTTTTGCTGCTAATGTGTTTGTAGAAAGTGCTTTAGTTGATATGTATGCAAGATGTGGGAATCTTAATGATGCTAGGATTGTGTTGGAGTCGATGGCTGTTGATGATGTTGTTTCTTGGAACTCTATGATAGTTGGGTGTGTGAGGCAGGGTTCTACATGGGATGCGCTTCTTTTATTCAAGAAAATGCATACCAAGAACATTAAGTTTGATGATTTCACATACCCATCTGTGTTAAACTGTTTTGCTTCCTTAAACAACGCTAAATCTTTAAAATCTTCAAAATCCATCCATTGTATGGCTGTGAAAACTGGGTTTGAAGGACACATTCTAGTAAGTAATGCTCTTGTGGACATGTATGCCAAAAGGGGTGACTTAGCTTGCGCTTTTGAGGTGTTCAGTAACATGAAAGAAAAAGATGTGGTTTCATGGACTTCATTGATCACTGGCTACACCCACAACGGGGCTCATGAACAAGCTCTTAAATTATTCTGTAATATGAGGATTTCAGGCATCAAACCGGACCAGATTGTGACGGCCAGCATATTGAGTTCTTGCGCAGAACTCACTGTTCTTGATTTTGGACAACAAGTTCATGCTGATTTCATAAAATCAGGTTTACTTTCATCTTTATCGGTTGATAACTCTCTTGTAACAATGTACACAAACTGTGGTTGCTTAGAAGATGCCAACAAAGTTTTTGCATCAATGGGTGTCAAGAATGTAATAACGTGGACTGCACTAATCATGGGTTTTGCTAAAAACGGTAAATCAAAAGAATCATTGGTGTTCTACAATGAAATGATCGAAAGTGGCATAAAACCCGACTTTATAACTTTCATTGGCTTGCTATTTGCTTGCAGCCACGCCGGGCTTGTGGATCAAGCCCACCAATACTTTGACTCAATGGTCAACTTTTACCATATAAAGCCCGGTCAAGATCATTACGCCTGCATGATTGACCTTTTAGGGCGGTCAGGGAGGATAGACGAGGCAGTGGAGCTACTAAACAACATGGTGGTTGAACCAGATGCAACCGTATGGAAAGCATTGCTTTCAGCTTGTAGGGTTCATGGGAAAATCGAACTTGCAGAAAAGGCGGCGAACACCCTTTTTGAACTGGAACCTCAAGATGCGGTCCCATACATTATGCTATCAAACATGTACTCTTCAACGGGCCAATGGGAAGATGCTGCAAGAATTCGAAGGCTGATGAAATCAAGAGGTGTAAATAAGGAACCGGGTTACAGTTGGATGGAAATCAACAGTAAAGTTTACTCATTTATGTCTGAAGATAGAAGGCATGAAAAGTCAGATTTGATTTATATGAAGATTGATGAGGTTATGATGTTGATTAGAGAAGCAGGTTATGTGCCAGATATGAATTTTGCATTGCATAATATTGACGAAGAAGGTAAAGAACTTGGTCTTGCTTATCATAGTGAGAAGTTAGCAGTGGCTTTTGGGCTTTTGGAATTGCCACGTGGAATGCCTATAAGAATTTATAAAAATCTTCGGGTTTGTGGTGATTGTCATACTGCTATGAAGTTCATATCAAGCGTTTATGAGCGGGTTATAATTTTAAGAGATTCGAATCGTTTTCATCACTTTAAGCAAGGAGTTTGTTCTTGTGGAGATTATTGGTAACAAAGTTTATTTGACTGTGCTTATGGTGGACAAATATCATACCTCTATGGTTGACAAAAATCATGTTGATTTGTAAATTTGTTAAACAAGATTTAATGGTGAGATGACCGTGGTAGTAACAGCGACGGACTGGCGTCTTTAGTGCCCACAGTTGAGAGTGAAGGCAGCAATGGCAGCTTCGGTGACATGAAAATGAGTGAGTTTAATCTTTTCGATTAAATCCATATACTTTTAGAAAAGAATATTAAAAAGGTTTTACCAAATTTATGATCTCATTGAATTACAACCAAACATGTTATCAATTATATTTTTTAACTAGTCGGTAGTCGGTACTATTTACAAACCATACATACATAGAATAGAATTTTACTTCAATTCACTGTTAATAACAAACCTTTTATGATTTACAAACAAATTATAGACTTTGTAAAACATGCTTTCATATTTATCTTTTCAAAATTTATTGTGCTTTTCTTGCTAAAAGAACATACAAAAATAATATAAAAAACAAAATAATCAAATTCAATAGAAGTAAGCGTTTCATGTTGTAAGCAATCTGTTGATCGCGAATCAAAATTAGTTACACCAAATCTATACGCAGGTAGATAAATAATAATCTCCCGATTGGTTTGAGTTAGATTAAACCAATCTCCGTCTGCAACTTCATTGATTGATTAGATATTATAATTCACCAAATGACAGCAAGAGCAAGTATTATGAGCATGTCTTCAAAAACCCAACGCCTGTTGACAGAAAAGGTTACATTGTTTACTGTCTGGCATGTGCAGGTATCAGCCGTTGCAGTAGTTCAGGAGACGCGTGAGCAATTTCTGTAAAAATAAATTTATATTCAGTAACTTAATGAGCGGAAATCAAAGAATGAATTAGAGGTCTCAAAAGAAGGTTGTACCTTGTGGTGTAAAGTTAAAGAGAGGAGGGAGGGGTTTGCCATCGGGCAAGGTTGTAGTTGGGTCCCTTAAGTCATCAAAGAATGGGTGAGTGCAGGCCTCCAACTGTAGAATAAAATCTCCAAAACTCAGTACATTTGGTTATTGTTGAAAGATGATTCACAAGTGATATTCACTTACAGCAGTACAGCGCAACTTTGGCGAGTACTGTAGCAGGCGCGATACAAGATCAATTGCTTCAGGTGGCATGTTCTTTTTGAATATCTAAAAACATAATAAAAGAAATGTTATTGATTCATTCTAAAAGAGAAAAAAATAAATTAACAAGAGGTGCCAAAATGGACGGACAGGGTAACATGTCAAAAACAGGAGATTGTTGGTAGTTTGTACTGGTCAGATTGAAATTGAACAGCTTTTCTTCCTTCAAAATCTTACTTTTTTAAATACAAATAATTGTTGTCAAACATATATACAGAAATGTGTTATTACTAGGCATTTCCTTTTGAGGATTTACTTTCAAACTATGTGTTTGACTTAAAAAAGATAAAGGATAACCTAAATCGATACATTCATAAAAAAGGGGTTTAAAAGGTCACCTCTCAATCAAAATCGTGCATTATTATAAACAAACCTTGTGCCATGGATGAGCCTTGATCTGTGGGAACTTAAACTCCGTGTAATGAGGATTCATGCACTTGATTTCCTCGCGTGTTGGGGTTCCCAATATCTGAAAGAGAAGAAAGATGATTGTTAGTAAGAGTATCAGATTAGTAACTTTGCGAAGCGAAAATAAACATGTGTACCTTGATTATCTCTACAAGTTGATCTACACCACTTTCACCAGGGAAAAGAGGCTGCATATAATGAAGATTGGAATTTAATCATTGAAATCAGAGCACGAAACATATGCAACCGAAAACGTTGATTGGTAATGGAGCATCCAACCAGGTTAATAATTTAAAATTGACTTAAAAACTGGGTACCCACCTGTCCAAGGAGTAGCTCAGCCAAAACACAACCTGCGGACCACATGTCAATTGCATTGGTGTATTCTGTTGCTCCAAAGATCAATTCAGGAGCCCTATAATATCTAGAACAAATATATGAAATATTTGGCTCCCGGGGTACCTGCATTGCAAAACAAGATCTCAATACCTCACAGCATCACAGATGCAATCAGGAATCTAAGAGTATAATAAACTTACCAGCATCTTTGCACTACCAAAGTCGCATAGTTTTAGCTGATGAGTTTGTGGATTAACCTGCATGTAACAAGGTTAGTCAAGTATATAATACATCACCAACAAGATCGATGCAATTAAGTGAGTTTTACACCTGTAATAGTACTTACCAATACATTTTGTGGCTTAATATCGCGATGGCATACACCAATAACATTGTGGATGTAATTAAGCCCACGGCAGAGCTAAGCAAAATGAATGACATAATATAGTGAGTTATGATCAAGAAAAGGGTACAAAAAATGGCAAGGGCTTTACCTGATATGCATACAATTGTACATATAGGGTAGGCATGTGTTGGTTCATCCTAACATAGTTCCTTGACACCCTATAGACAGTTTCGGGTACATATTCCAAAACAACATTTAGGTACACTTCACTTTTGTCGGTTGTTGAATAAAAACAGTTTTTCAATGGAACAACGTTCGGATGGTCCAGTAAACGCAATATTTGAAGTTCTCTGTTCTTGTATCTTTTGTCTTGAAGAACCTTCTTTATAGCAACAAATTCACCTGTTTCAAGGCACTTGGCCTGAAAAAAAATATATAACTTCATATGTCCACAACATCAAGCTGATAAGTTATGTAGCTACACTCTTGCACATGATATGGCAATTACCTGAAAGACAACACCGAATGAACCAGTACCAACGACACGCTCTGCCATGTAAGAAAAAGTCTGGACCACAATGTATTTTGCACGGCATTATAGTTATTTGAAAATGCAGCAGTCAAGCTAGCGTAAACATCTTGCTACACAAACAAATAACAAATACCTGCTTTGGTTTTCCATTTCGACCACCTATGGTAGTCACAATAATTTGACCTGCTTCGGTACTGTTGCCATTTACAAGAGTCGCCTCAAAATCCTGCTTTCGAATAACCATACACAAGTATACAAACATTCATGGTATGAGTAACTAAATTAACAATCAGTATACTTTGATTAAAATACAGTGATATCAAATGAAAATATTACCTTGTCATCAGGTTTATCTTCTTTAATTTTCAAGCCGTGCATTTGTTTGGGTAGATTGTCATAGTCAGCTTTTCCAAGTCTAGCAAAAGAATTGGATTTGCTTACCGTCACCTTTGTAGCTCTAGCACTACCAGGCTGATTCCCAGAATCTGGTTTTACCCTTTTATTGAATGAATCTCCATTCTACAAAATCAAAAAGTTCAACTACATGTCATTCATATCCCTAATTATACTAATTCCCCTTTATTTATTAATCATAATACCATATGCATCCTAATCACTCATCACATGTGCACCTATTTATCAAGAAAACATTTGAACCTAGATGGTAAGGTCATTGCAGAAAAAATTTCACTTTCTTTAACCAAGTGTTCACATAGCTATCTCGGTTTTTAAAAAGCTACAATGTGTCTAGGTCCCGAAAGCTGAGGCGTGAATCAGATATGCAACATGTTGCTCTACGTGCAAGCAACTAAGCTTTATGCGCAACGAAAAGCTGCATAATTTTGTTTGTTTTTACATGTCAGCCTCCTTAAGATCCTAAATTTGATCCGCAAAACTAGATCCCCGTGTTTTTCCAATTGCCTCACGCATCTTTTTAACACAAATATGCATGTGCGTATATATACAAATACACATCATACAAATAAACAACAATTTTGTGAATGTTCCAAACGTTCAGCTTGAACCATGTGTTCTTGTGAATAAGACCATATTATACATGAACTCCACAAATATATTCAGTGATTTTGACATGCTCATAAACAAATAATAATGATGTTGATGACTATTAAAATACTATTTATTATTATTGTTGTACTGTTAGCCATAGAGATCAAATAACAATTTAAAGTGTCAAAAAACACAATAAACAAATACGATATTCCACAATCATAAGCAGCTTACGATATCAAAAAAATATGCAGCTTCCATCAAACAAAACAAAACATCAGAACACAAAATTCGTAACAAACACAAAACATATCTTCTTTTAACAATTTCCATCAGATCAACCAATTAACAATGTACAAGCAAACGATTCAAACTTTCTACAAAATGCAATAACGATCACACACAGAAACCTCCAGACGACGCATCATATTCCATATCTTAACAAAACGTTTCCAGGAAAATTGTTAGCATAGCATATGAACGAACAAATGACTTTGAATAAAATATCAATCAAAAACGTTTTTAGCATAGCATATGAACGAACAAATGACTTTGAATAAAATGTAGTTTCGATAAATCAAAAACGTTTCTGCAACCATTTTCACAAAGGATATATTAAAATTACGCACATTATAGGTATAAACACACAGAAACAACCATAATGCTAGCTTCCAATGAGTAACACACAAAAAACTACGAACAAAACATACGCATTTAGAGATTAAACAACAGAAAACGAACACAACATGCAATTCATCAACACGAAACAAATCTAATCAAAATATTCAAATCATCAGAGAACTTACGATATCCGAAACGGATGTACGACCAGAGGCGATACTCTTCAAACGACGCATCACATTCATTATTTTCGATCAAATATTCAAATCGTAACCCTAATCAAACACTTTCACAACAGATCTCACAACACTTTTACGAAAATCTTCAACAAAACAAATAAAACATCAACGAATGGAGGAGGAATATGCGAAACGACACGCAATCCTCCTCCACCTTCTTCTTCTCGTCGCTAAAACGTTGTTATTTGCTCTCTCTCTCTCTCTCTCTATATATATATATATATATATATAATATAATATGAATAGTGTTGTTTCTCTCTCTATATTTCAATAAAAACCCCACACTTTCTCTCTCTAAAACTGAATTTCTGGTCAAAGGTCAAGCCTGAAAAAGCACAATCGTTCATTATTCGCCTCATTTTGTACACCGGTCAAAATTTTAATTTCAGCCGTTGGATTGTGAGGGTTGTTTAATCTACAGCTGGAATTGCACGTAGATCGAACGCTAAACGACAAATTTTATACATGTAATTACCAAACAGGAAAGCACTTTTTTCAGATACAAACCTTATAAACGGATTTACATTGTTTTTTCTTTTCATAATTTATTTATTTTTGTAAAAAAAAAAATTACGGTTGTTGTTTAGTTGTTAAAAGTTAATAAATTGGTTAATAAATTCAAGCTAGTAATAACTTATTAATGTCAATATTTCAATCTCGAATTTTTAAGAGATAGTTAGTTGATAACAATTGTCCTCTTTAAACCATTAGGTAAAAATATCATTAGCATTTATTTTTGTCAATTATCAACGAAGGGAGAAGGGTGGGAACCTCCTCTGAGCCCGATGTGTTTTTCCAACCCCAAAATCGGTGAATGATTCTTGGAAATCACCAATGCCACTTCTTCTTTTTGTGATTTGAGGTTGTTTAATACTATCAGAGTAACAAAAACAAAGAACATTTGGATGATGCCATACAAAAAAGAGAAAAAACTAGGAAAACTTAAAAAATATAAGAAGACAACTCATGGAAACTTGGGAACTTGTGACTGACTCTCTCTTCCAGAATAGATAAAGCCTTTTTAGATTAAAACCATTTTAAGGCACGTAACAGTTTATGATGTAACTTTAAAGTAGTGTATAATCGTTGTTTGTAAAATAAATAATCTATACATGTAAATTGTAAGACTTAAACATCGATGTTTTAAATAAAGTGTCACACTTCATTTGGGACAAAATCTACCTTATGACTGATTGATGATAATTTAACAACACAAACAAAATAATAAGTTTGAATTGATATAGTAATGTTATTACAATCAAAACATATTTTTTAAACTCATTATATTTTCTCTAGTCATGCCTTGCCAAACTTACACCGGGTTATCTCTTCCCTAAAATTTTAACATACCTCAATTAAGCAAAATAAATGTCAAGCGAAGATTTTGGTTAGTTAGTTTAACATTCAATATGTTTTTTCAAACGTTATCCTAGTTATTCTATGCACACTCATCTAAACATTCATACGTATCTCGGTTTTATTTTATTTATTGGCGGGGTCATCTACCTTTGAGGTTTTATGCATTAATTTGTTAAGGTATTTCACCCATGAGGTCCTATTAACTATAGGACCTATGCACTAAATACATTGGTACCATTATAATTAATGTATAAAATTTAAATGTTACATAGCAAAGCATATCACAATATTTATCGTTTGAAACACATGTATTTCAAACGCCATTAACTCACATTAAATAATAACTATTATTGTGTAGGGTATATTCACAGTATTCCACACTTCCAATAAGTAAATAGTTATGCGACATAACAATCATAGGTTATCATTCTATTTAAACATGCTTAGACCAATAAAACCTTACCCAACGTTTCTTGGTTACTTCTAGACCATATGTGGCTTTGTAGTTAGTCTCTTTAGCCTTTTTTACTCGAGTTTAGAACTTAAAATTAACGTACAATGGACTAAAGTCAAACCTTCTATGTATAGGCCTCTTTGGTCGTCATGACATATCATGAAGTTGAGAATCTTATAGTCAGCAACTATACTTTTGATGAGTCTCCACCACGTGTTACGCCCAAGATGACCACTTGAACCGCCTTAATCTTATAGATCGTAAAGACCAATGTTATGATCAATGTGATCGTCTCTATCATCTTCACACGAGTCACACCCGACTTTGTCCATAGCCACCATGTTACGCATAGTAGGACTCGTTGTGACAACATGTAAGATTCAAAAATCTTAAAATTTATTTTATTTTATTAAAGTTTATTGCTAGGTATTACATTAAGGGAGACACACTACCACGAAAATATCCTCAGGAATACAAATTAACATTTTTACAATAATGGTGTGTTCATAAGATCAAAAACCACTTATAATTGTCAGGGACATACACCATTGCTCTAAAATATATATGTAACATTCTAAATAATCTCTACGCTTCACACTCAATATATAGTTATCATAAGAACAAACGAATATACAATTAAGTACATATACAAACGAAAAGAGTGTGGTGACTCATTTGTTGAAAACATTTATATAAAGGTATTAATGTTATATGTTCAATATCGATTTCATTTTTCACGGTACTAGAATGTTACCATCAGTCGTGTAACTTACGATACTCGAAAAAACATATTTTGAACACAATCATGTTTTTAATAAAATTTAGACTAAATTGTTATTTTCGTCCCCGTGGTTTGGTGAGAATTATCACTTTTATTCAATAGTTTGTTTTTTCGCATCTGGGTCCTTGTCGTTTACAAATCCTGTCATATTCATCCAGTCCGTTAACTCCATCTAATATTTCTGTTAAATGAGGGGTATATTAGTCATCTTATATATATGTTTTTATTTTTTAAACCCAATTTAATATATCCACTTTAAATACATTGTTGTTTTGGTCATTGTTGTTTGGGCATATTTACCAATTCAGTCCAAAAAGAACCACCACACCACCACCCGTCACAAGAACTGCCAAACTACCGCCACCACCCCATCACAAAGCCACCAACACCACACCAATGTGCCCACCACCACCAGACACACCAGATCATCGTTACCATGTAAACCCTAGAAATCAACAATCAATATTGAACTTGTAACATACCACTTTGAAAACGCATATTAAACCTTACTAATACCTTTATAATACTCATTTTCAAGGAAACCATATGCATTTTAAAGAGGTTTGTTACAAGTTCAAGATTAATGGTTGGTTTCTAGGGTCCACATGGTGGTGGTGATCTAGTGTATTGTGGTGATGACGGTCTGGTCTGGTGTTGGTGGTTTTATGATAGGGTGGTGATGATGGTTTGGTGGTTCTTAGGATGAAGGTGTGGCGTGGTGGTGGTTTTGTGATGTGGTGATGGTGTGGTGGTTCCATCATGTCATGGGTGGTGGTGATGTGGTGTTTTATGACAAGGTGGTGGGTTTTTTTGCACTGAATTGGTAAACATACTCAAAACCACAAGGATTAAAATAGCAACGTATTTAAAGGAATATATTAAATTAGGTTTAAATAATAAAAAAATAAAACATATGTGTAAAATGATCAATATACCCCTCATTTAACGGAGAATGTTTGATGGAGTTAACGGACTGGATGAATATGACAAGATTTGTAAACGAAAGGGACCCAGATGCGAAAACAAACTATTAGATGAAAGCGATAATTTTCACCAAACCCCAAGGACGAAAATGACAATTTACTCTTAAATTTATGTCGGAACATTAGAAAAAATCTAACAAAACCATAAATATGTTATTTAAAAAGGTAATGAACAAAATCTTATTGAAGAAAAATCGATTTAGTAAAAAAAATTAATAAGTTAAAGATGTATATTATATGTACACATGGTGTAATTTGAAACCTTAGAAAATTAAAAGGGAAAATCTGGAGTTTCAAAAACTCGAGGGCTATAGTTGTAATTTAAAAGTCCTGAGGGCTTAGAAATTTTGTCCACTGACCTTAATATTTGTGTGTTGTACAATTTACGATATACATGGCAGAGAATTATTTTAGTTTTCTTATCCTTAATCCTTAATCCATTAATCCATAAGACATTGATATACATCAATTAAATGAATTAAGAACTGACCAAAAACATAAATGTGGTTAATAATTATTTTTTGTATCACATATAAAGTTTAAAGTTATTAGGTATAAATATGTTATACAGTTAGTGATTGTAATTCTATAACGAACGTAAAGGTGTATATGATGTATGAATTATATCCAAGTATGGAATTGTTTGAAAGTACATATTATGTTTATTTTTTAGTCTAACTTTAAACCTTTCCTTTGGCACTATACACTTAATTGTTGGTTCGAATGTACCATCAATTTGCATAATTTAAAACAAAACAAACTTAAAGTGGTGAATAAATAATAAATTATTGGATAGGCATAAGTGGCACTTGTGGCCTTAAGTGCTTTTTGATGACTCACCTCCACATTGGCAAGAACATATTCTTGCACTTTTCTACAAATGGCAAATTCTCATTGGTTTTTATTACATTTTCAGTTATGGAGAAACCTAAACCACAATTAGTTATGATCTTTAAACATCATCCGAATACAAATAAAAAAAGAATATATTAATTAACAACTCGACCCAAATAGATCATAAAAATAACTCAACATAGATTTCGTTACTAAAAAAGTGTATACATTAGAGGCGTTTGGTTTTAGGCTAAATGATAACAATAAGTTAAACCGAACTAGCGGTTGTAATTTATTTACTTATCACATAATTATAGAAACATGTAGCGGGTTTCTTACCTCAAACTTTGAAACTTATAACGCTACATTACATTATAAAATATTAATTGAGATGTATTGTTTTTTAGAGAAGAACAATTTTAAGTAAAAATAATAATTAATATTGCACAAACAAGAAAAAAAACTATTATGATTATGTAACAATGTATCATTATAGTGCTTTTGTTGTATTAACAGCGGCTCAATGTCTTCTGGCTACCCATATATTTACTTCACTAGTTTTAGTAAATCCGTGTATTACACGGGTTGATTAAATAAAATATTTTTATAATAAATTTATTAATTATAAAATAATATTTTAATATATGA
This sequence comes from Flaveria bidentis, assembly GCA_018326385.1. Lineage (NCBI taxonomy): Eukaryota > Viridiplantae > Streptophyta > Magnoliopsida > Asterales > Asteraceae > Flaveria > Flaveria bidentis. The sequence goes on along the minus strand of BJCM01000217.1, from coordinate 8,497 downwards.
TAATACTAAAATTACGTATGAGAAAGGATTATAAATAATAAAACAACATCAACTTTTTAAAATTTTATTTTTGATTTTTTTAAAAATAAACTAATTGTTTTAAAACAAACCGTATAAAAATGTCATTTTAAAAATGTTCTTATACAACTCCTGAATTTGATTATTTTTTAAAATAACGTTTTAAAAATATCAATTTATTTAGAAATAAATAGATTTTTTCTTAATTTACTAAATGTTAAAAAATATTAAAATAATATTATTAGTAAATAAGATAATTATTTAATATGAGAGAGACGATAAAATTTTAATGAGAATGATTGTGGTGTTAACACGTGACACCTCAAATTACTCTTTTATTAACAGTTGGAAGATTTCTATCCCTTTCATGTTGGTCGTGAATTTCTTTCACCTTACATAGTTAAAGACGATTTAAGTATCTTTAAAGAAAAAACATTGTCAAAGATTATTATTAAAAACTTGAAAAAGACGAGAACCCACTTATATATTTAGTAAAGAAACGCTTCCTTCACGTTTTAGCTATATTTAGATCATCATCAACTCAAAGCTTAAAAGGGTTGGTTGGAAATTTATGGATAAATAAATAAATTTAGGTGAAATAACCCCTTTAATACGTGAGGAGTAAAAGTGTTAAATAAGGACATAAAGTGAGGTTTATAAATAAGATAACTTTAAAAATTAAGCAAACAATTAAAAATTAATGTTAGTGGATTATGTTTCAAATCATGGATCAAGTGCCCACTCATAATTAAAGTCCACCTTTTTCCAGAACAAAATCTAAATTTTGGATTTATTGAACTATTTTAAATGCATCCTCTTCTAATTCACCAATATAATTGTGTTTATTTTAAATAACACTTAGAATAAATCGCGATTTTAGTAATTACGCTCGCGATCACGATAACCGTATATGACATATTGATGTTATTAAATATGGTACAATAATTTGTTTGTTTTTATTCAATCAAATTCAAACATTACAACCTGTAAAGTAATATAATAATACTAAATAACTAAATATGGACAATTTAGATATTTTGGTATTCTAAAATGCAACCTTTTCAAATAGCCCGTGAAAAACTTTTCCCAGATGATCCCTCTAAGGGTTTTTCTAATTGCAATCTAGTTTAGTTTCTATTTATATTTTAGCCTACTTCATTGATTGTATTCATTAATTTTATTGTTCCTTAAGACCAATCAAATTATAGTCTAACAACTTTAGAGTTTGCATAAAATTCATTAATCTTATTGTAATTTGTATAATAATTAATAAATCTTTATCACCTTTAGACTAATTTAATTGAAATTTGTATAATAACTAATAACTCTTTATAACTATTATAAGACGCAAACTTATAATTTTGTATGAATACTTGAAAATTATAGAGAACAAAATAAAATTAAATATTATACAATAAAATTATAATGAATTTTTCGTACGTCAAAGGTTTTATTAATTATTTAACTTGATCTTAGCCAAAAGGCCGAGAAAGGTATAAATATGAACATTCAAATACTATTGCACACTTACAAGTATGCATTCATTTACATTCGTAATACTATTATATTTAAAACATATTGATTTTTATTAATGTGGTACCAATAAATATTATTTAAGTTGACAACACAATATAAGGTGTAAAATTAACTGTAGATTATTACTTATATTATTTATTTATTATTATTAATTTATAAAAGTATTCTTTATAGCTCTCGATAGTTTGTGGTAAAAAAAATTATACTGTTGTTATATAAAATTAAAATTTATAGTTGTATATTAAATAATTGCATATATTGACTTTTCATCATTAGATGGCAATTAAAGTAATACTGCATTTAATAAGAGTATTTAATGTTTATATTATAATAGGATGTTATAGAATAGGTGTAACACCCTCCCTCTAAACATATAACCAATATTTTTTTATATCATACTTTTCTTCTTTAAAATTGTCATTTTGCCACACACAATTAAAGTAAAGGTCAAAATTTGGTATCATCAAGATACGTAATATCAAGATACGTAATATGTTTGTTTAAATAATAGCCGTATACTTCTTATTATCATACTAAAAGTATAAAGTTTAACCAAGTTTATGGTAAATAACGTCTATTTTTCTTCTGGTATATTTTAGTTTATTGTAATGTTGACTTAACTATCATAGTAACATAAAAACATACATAAATATATAAACTTAAAATTTTGCCTTTCCTTGTTTTCGGTCATGACATATTGGCATTGTTAATAGTTTTAAGTGATGCTACTGATTTGGAACCTTAATTAGGCTATTTTACATAAAGTTTGAAAAAAAATATTTATATTTATATTTATTTTAGTTGTCATGTAAAAATTAAGATATATTAATTGAATCACATTAATTTCCATCGTTGGTGGATAATTTCAATTTTGTTATCACTTAGAAATCGTTAAGGTTGCTTTAAAATTTCAATTTTGTTACATTTTATCTAACAACTTAAAAATAATTTTTCTACATCCTCACAAAATGCATGTTCACCCACTAGTTTCTTGTTATCACTTAAAAAATTAATCAAACCTTTACAAATGACTGTACTACAAACTTTTTTACAATATACTCAAGGCTTTTACGATTAATTTATAATTAAAACACATAATTAACCACATGTAAACATTTATATTTTAATAAAACCTTATTTCATCCCACTCCAATGTTCTAAAAGTCTAAAACCAAGCGCAAATATCACAAAAACCATGGTTTTTAAAATTCAAATAAAACAAAAAAGAAAACCTAATTTGAACAAAGAAAAAACTCAAAGACCAAAAACTTGAACAAGTCAACAAAGTCAAACCAGCGCGTGCAACTCACACATCTTCCCCCCTTCTCCAAATCGCGTGTGGTATCGCATACAAAATAATATCCACGTCATCACCTCAATACAGCCGGATAAAAGCACCGTCCTTGTTCATTACACACACCACCATCACATTTTTCTCTCAACTTCCACCACACAACCACCGTCAACCACCACACAACCACCGTCACCACCGATCAACCACCGTCACACTCCTCCCATGGGTGCTAATTCATCACTACTATCACAACAGAGCTCCGACGGATCAACACATCCATCAAAGCTCCACCTCGGAGACATACCGGAGTCATGTGTCGCACTAGTGTTAACCTACTTAGATCCACCGGAGATTTGCAAGTTATCGGGAGTTAATCGAGCGTTCAGAGACGCTTCATCTGCTGATTTCATATGGGACGCGAAATTGCCCCCAAATTACCACCGTCTAATCGACCAACACCTCGATAACAACCATAGCAATTTGGGGAAACATGAAATTTATGCTCGATTGACCAAGCCTGTGAGATTTGACGCCGGAAACAAGGTTCGATTTCACCAATTTGATTATTCACATTTGTTTGATTTTGACTGTAAGAACATCGATTTGATGGTGTATTGATTTGATTTGATTTGATTTGTAGATTTGATGTTCATGAAAAGTCAAAATTGTGGTTATGAATTATATGTGATATGTTTGTTGTAGGAATTTTGGTTGGATAAGAGGACCGGAGGATTATGCGTGTCGATTTCTTCTAAGGCATTGAGCATCACCGGAATCGATGATCGGAGATACTGGAATTTTATTCCGACCGATGAATCAAGGTGAATTTCTTTAATGATATTATGCATACGCTTGTTTACGATTGTTATACTATGAGTGAGATTATACATTGTGAGCGCTATTGTTTTATGCATACCTAGTTATGCTATGAGTGAGATTATATTGGGGTATCATCGCTTTTTTAAATGCTAATGCATATATATTTTATAATAACTTTGTTATAAGTGAGATTTTAATTAGACCGAAAAACTTTGCTACGGGTGAGAATTTGATGCATACCTTGTTTTTGATAGTTTTGCTATGAGCGATATTTTACCCGTAATGATTGTTTTCTAAATGCTTGATGAGTGAGATTATGCCTATGCTAAGTGAGAATTTTAGTCATTTTTTAAAAATTAACGGAAAAAGTTAACTTTCATCCACGTTAGGGACCTTTTGTGATACGTTTTGACAACATTTGGGCTGATTTTGTGATTTTTCAAATCTGAGGACCAAAAGTGAAAACAAGGCTAAACACAAGGACCTTTCATGTAATTAGTTGTAAAATTTATTTTGATCAGATTTCATACAATTGCATACCTACAACAAATATGGTGGTTGGAGATGGAAGGAGACATTGACTTCCGGTTTCCATCAGGGACGTACTCGTTGTTGTTCAAGCTCCGGCTGGGGCGGTGCACGAAGAGGCCTGGGCGCAGGGTAAACCACAAGGGGGTTCATGGTTGGGACATTAAGCCGGTCCAGTTCCAGCTAACCACAGGCGATGGTCAACACGCGATTTTTAAGTGTTTCTTGGAGAAAATGGGGACATGGGAGTACCACCACGTGGGGGATTTTGTAGTTGATGATTCGAACGCTTCTACGAAGGTGAAGTTTTCTTTGACGCAAATCGATTGCACACATACGAAAGGTGGTCTTTCCGTTGATTCCGTTCTTATATGTCCTAGTAACTTGGTTAAAGATTTTAGAGCTTTATTATAGCCCAACAATAATGTGTTTTAGTCACAATTTTTGTGGTCTTAGACCTTAGAACATTTTGTTCCTATGACTTTGATGTATGTTTGATGTTGTAAACATTGTAACATATAAAGTTTTGATGATTAAGGTTTTGAACAAGGGCACTACTAAGAGTATTCACAATGTAGCTTCCATCCTCGTTACAAAAAAATCACTATTTTTTTTAATTAAATAATATTTTTTTAGACTTTTATTATCCTCTTTTCTTTTTCATCAACCGTAACCATTTTAAAAAGTATTAAAAAATTTATGGGGTTGTATCGTGTTTTCTCATATTCATTCACTCATAACCATATTATATAATATAAAGTATTCACTCACATAAAAATTATAAACGGACTATGAATGCTTTAAAAGAACACCCACCAAAGGGGTTTAACAAACACACACCCTACCGGCCTACCCTTTGTATTGTTACATTAGTCGTTTCATCTGTTCATGGTAAGTGGTAATACACGAACAATCGTAAAAATCAATCAAATTAATAAAAGGTTAGCTCTCCCTTAACTAAAGGGATGAGTTAGTTAAAGAGTTGATCATTGGATTTTAGTAGCCTCACCCTTGAGTAACAAAGGTTATTTACCAATGTTTTGCCTTTTTTTCAATGTTATTGTCGAAAATGTGTTACAACTTACAAGAAGTCAAGACGTTAATGCTTTACGTTAATGTTATCATCTTAACGACCTGTAAAACAGTTTTAAAGGTAAACAGAAATGTGAAGGTATTTTACTTGATCCAAAACTACCAGCATAATATTAAACAGCATCTTCAAATCTTATAAGTGAGCCATACACAAGCCTTAAGGTTGCAATAACTTTAATAAGCACCTACCAACATACTTTTTAAGGAGTGAGTTGTACACATGATATTAATACGGTAAAAGCAAACACAACATATATAACTGCATTTGTTGACACAAATAAAAAAACATACACAAACATCGTATATAACTGCAATATATATGAATATTATTTAACACTATTGATATCTAGGTTGTGTAGCAACCACCATCGTCTTCTTCAAGGCGTTTTCGACTTGGTTGCTGATGGAAGCAACTGCAAAAACCAAAATTAATATCATTGTAACTAATCCATGCGTTGCAACAGATAATCATTCCACACATCGGGCTATGAATCTACGATCGCACCTGATAACAAGATATGAGCGAGGTGGTGAACCCAAAGGCTCCTGTAACACGTGGAGTGATCTTTTTGGGAGACAGTTGAAGCAACCCAACAGCAACCACTATATCCATCGCTGCTTTGATCAACGCCAATGACCTCTCGTTTGATGCATTAAGTTTTGCACGATATTGTTCATTCTGCAACAAAAAGAAGTAAGCTACCGAGTAAATTATCATGAAATAAAGTGCAAACCTGGTTAAAAAAGGTTATGATATACACGATTCACGAACCTTGTACTTATCAGTACCTTTGAGTTCCTTGCTCATTTTCTTCATTGATTTCGAAAGCCTCCCGAGCTCTCCTAACTGAACAAAACAAATAATGCAATTAATCATGAGAAAATACGATAAAGAACATCTAAGTGTTGAACACGCGAGTCATCATGTACCTCAACTAAAGTAGAACAGACCGAAGAACCCATCCAACAGAAGAGCGATATCCTGCCAATTATTTCTGCCCGCTCTTTGTTCTAACAAAGCCAACAATTTCAAGATGACATTTTGTTCGTGTTATATCATTTTTCACGCTGTAGGCTAGATTATTATGAATTAATACATTCCAGGTAAAACTTATGCTCACGCACCTTGTAAATGCCTGATCGATGGAGCCAAACAATTTGGTCAAGGAACAAGAAAGTCGACAACAATGCATTTTTCGACTGAAACAAAACATTGTGGTCAGAAATATGTTTATAAAAAGATATTAACATAACTTGTTAACTAAAGAAAATAATACCTTCCCAAGTAAAACAATTGGAAGGGGAGTTCCTGGAGCCGTTGGACTGATAAGAGCATGCAAATCATTGACGAACTGCAAATACAGAGTTAAAAGTAGAAACAGATTTGAACGATGAAATCATATACAGAAAACTTAGATTGTTTATTTACAAACTAAACCTTAAAAAGACGGAAAACTTTCCTAGCCAGGCTAGTTGACTTCTCGACATTTTGGGCAGTGCCCGCCTCACCATTACTCACGAACCTGGACCCATACTGTATTGTTCTGCATATCTTATCCCGCGCTTCTGCTTTGTTCAGATACAGAACAACTAGACCAAGTTCTCTTCTTGCAACATCTAGCGTACTCATTTCTAAATTTATTGTTCCTGATAAGCAAATCATCAATGAAACAATCAATCGATCAATCGGTCAAACAACATCAAGTATATATGTTATCTCGTATAGTTTCCCCCCAACCAATCAAAATTTAATCAACAACAATACATTAACCTGTCACTACACATAAAAGACCACCTCACAATTTTCAAACTCTTGCTCACTTGCATTTTTAAAGCTAAATTACCTGTTTGGCTATTATTAGTGTCACAAAAATAACTGATACCACAGTTTAGGTCCACAGCTTTTCTTTCATGTATTCAAGGGCATACCGCGGTACTGGTGCTTGACTTAGCTCCTGTATTACGTAGGGTCCGGGGAGGGGCCTGATTGCTAAGCGACCTGACGTATGCATGCTCACCCTAAATTTTATGCAGAGACTGTTAGCAACAACCATACCAGTTGCTACAAATCTCACCCTCTTTTCATACATATAAAATTGTAATAAAAAATATCTAATTAAAAGTCAACTTATTATAATCAAACAATATGTAAAATCAAAAGGAGTAAGAAACTTATCCTTTTCTTCAATAACTTCATAAGCCAGTGTCTACACATCTCCCTTAACAGCTAGGGTTTCTAATTTCTTCTAAAATCAAATCAAAAGCACAAACAATCAACAACAACTCCAATTTCAACAGATTACGATCAGCAGACAACAAATTACTCCTTTTTGGAGCAAAATTTCAGAAAGTCAGCACTCAAACATCAAAATTATCCTACTTTAGACATCAATTCCATAATTGAATCCAAAGTAAAAAAAAGCTAGAAGACAGAAGCATGATCAGTAAACATGCATATGAGTAGTTGCATCAAAATTAAGATAAACAATAGAAAGATAATTCTTAAGAAAGATGAAACTTATAGATATATATGATTACCAGATGAAGATGAAGAGTAGAAAATCAAGGTATCAAAGTATCTTCTCCTCTTCGTAAATAAACGCACATGAGAGATATAAACCGATTGGATTATGTATCGAGTCGTCTTCTAAATCACAAAAAATAGAAATATAAATAAGAATGATTTTTTAAAATATTTTTTCATTTAAAAATAAGGAGATATGATAAGGGCATATTTGGTCCTCTATTTTCTGAAGTGAAATAGATTACAAATTACAAAATATGAAGTAGTTTTAATTACTATTACTATTATTATTTTTATTATTAGTTTTGGTCGGTGGGTTTCTTTTTTCTTTTTTTTTTTTGTGTTTTATTTTTTTTTTGTTTTTTTTGTTTGTGTTTTCTTTTTTTTGTTTGTGTTTTAATATGGTTTGTTTTGGGTGTGGGTTCGATTTTTTGTGGGGTTTGCCGGTGAGGTTTTTTTGTTGGTTTTTTGTGTCTGGACACGTTTCTTTGATGTATGTTTCGATTATGTTCGTTGTCGTTGTCTTTCTCTGGATTCCTATTTTCTTTTTTCGTTATCGATACCCTGACGATACTCGCTATTAAGGTTTGGGTTTTCCTTTTGTTTGTTTTTTTTGGGGGGCTTTGGTTTTCGTCGGTTTTCTATTTTTGACTGTCGCCTTCTTGCGGCTTTGATTTTCGTCTGTT
>BJCM01000216.1:0-18236 GCA_018326385.1 Flaveria bidentis | reverse complement strand
TTGTCGGTAGTGTCAGTTGGCGGTGGGTGGGGTGGTAGGTGGCGGTTGGTGGTGGAGGCGGGGTTGGGGTCAGTGGATTTTGAAATCCTTCGACATTTAAAAAGATTTTGAAATCCTTCGTTGAAAGAAATTTGAGGGAATTAATTTCAATTCTAATTCCAATTTCTTTCTCAACCAAATACGTGCAAAGTGGAATTCAAATTTCAATTCTCACGAATTCCTTCCAACCAAACACAATTACCAATGGAATTCAAATTCCAATTCTAATTCCATTAAATCCCATTGAAATCCCGCGTACCAAACGCCCCTAAGATTTGATAAAAATAATCATATTTCTTCAAAAGTTTAGAAATATCAACTTATCTTCAAAAGTTTCATAAGTTATTTTAATTTTAATCTCAAAGTTTTATTAATTGTTTCAACTTGAATATAAAATAATAAAATTTTTGGACTAAAATTGAAATAAATTGATAAATTTTGCATTGAAATTGATGTTTTTAAACTTTTGAAAGAAAACAGTTAATTTTGTCAAATCACATGAAGCAAAAGTGAAATAAACTCTATAACTTATGAATTTGTTGTAACTAGTATTAAGTCCCATGTGTTGCGGTAGGGGGCGTAAAACCGTGTCGAGTAGCAACAATATCACACTATTATCAGCGACCACCAACTCAAGAAAAGCTCGTATTGAAAAAATATAAAAATGAACGGAAAGTAGTCGTAAAAACGTTGAACCACGCATGTGAAACATAAAACATTATAAACAATAACTAAGTTGATCACGCGTGTTATGACGGGCCGTTAAAAACGAAAAAATAAGCGTAAACATTAAACCACACACACAATTCGCAATGCGTTAACTTGTAAAGTTTAGACCAAAACGTAAAATGAAAATTTTGTAAAATATAAAAAGTATAAGGGATAAAATTGAAGTGAAATATTATAGGGGTTAAATTATAAAAAAACATAAAAGTATTAGACTTAAAAGTAAAAGAATTAAAAATTAAAATAACCCAGAAAGTACAACCTACTAAGCCTAAGGTATAAATCTTGATGCATATAAATCTTGATGCTGGTAACTAGTAGTATATATAATTACAAATAGTGTAAATCTTTGAGTAAAAATAATTGAAGTGTTTATATGCATTGAAAATAGATATTTTGGTGTGTTTCTCAATATGTTCCTTTTAAGCTAATCTTTATTTTATATGACTCTTCTAAACTAAAACAACTAAATAAGTTGAATTTGTTATTTTCTACACGTCATCGTTACGATCCTTAGAGGCTTAGATATTACATACCTATAAAGTTCACAACCGAAAACTTTTTAGTAATGTTAAAAATCTTAGAGCATGACCAATGTAATGTTGCCATGTTGGTCCAAACCAGTCGCACACTAATCACAACATAATCAAGATCATTTGCCGACCCATAAACAAGTTGCAAGTGATTAACGATTAAGCATCCATTTAGATAAAATAAAAAAAAGATGGTTTTGAGAAAGTCAAAAACTTATTATCTTCAATTGTGTCTTTGTTAGAAAGTGGATTGTATATAATATTGAAAAAGTCAACCAACTAACATAATAGATTAATACAATCTGTGTGTACCCGATATCACTCAATATCATGTTTAAGTAAACACTTTCTCGTAGTCAAATGCATCATACCTTTTATTACATGCTTCTATAGTCATATCATGTCATAACTTAAATTACAAAAAGTCAAAGGGTTGCAACTCAAAACACAAAAGTCAAAGGGTTGTAATTATGTTTTATTTACAATGAATCGATTTTTTATGCTTTAGTAGTTTAGTTGTCAAAATTGTATTTCTCACCTTTAATTGTCAAAATCGTCTTTCTCATAATTTCATAAAAAGTAGACATATTAATTATTAAACTTACCTCACATTAATCTCCTAATGAATAAAAAAAAATGTAAAAAGAAATTTAAATCTGACCAAAACACCTATTATCTATATTCAATCAACTCAAGTGAAAATAACTATATATGGTTCAAAATTGATCTATGTATTCAGACCAAACCAGTGAGTTTAGCTCCAGATCGGACTGGATTGTTGGATAGAATCCCGGTCATTGAACTGGGCTGGTTTGCCTATATGGATCTTTTTCAATTGAAACGACCGGTTACCGGTCGGACTGATAAAATTGACCAATTGGCGGGACCAAATTTGTATATAAATTTTTCCTTGAATATCTCATTTTTATATGAATTTAGTGTTTCATGATTCTTACTTATTTAAGTCTTTATATTGTTATTAAAATTACAAATCCACATCAAAACACATATGTATTTTCATTATTTTGTTTTCAATATGTATAAATAGTTTTTTTATATAATTTATGACATCATCTGGCTCGATCAGATTGGCTTGAGTTTGAAAAGTTTTCTAATGTTAGGAGAATCGCAATTTATTTAATCGTGTAAATCAGTTAATTCGCTACAATAGCTTTATATATATATTATAATAATTATCATAGTGCTGATTATTTTTTTATATTGGCCGACCCCAATCTCTAGCACCTTTATTCTAACTATGCTTCTGAGGTAATACAAAATGTTTTATAATATTTCTTATGCAAATTTGAGTTTTTCGACTGCTATATATATAAGAAGTTATCTTAAGAACTAGTTTTTTTCTAAGAAGAGTTATTACTATTATTTTAAAAATATATGTTATTGTTTGTTTTAAGATTTGTGTTGTCTGATTAATTAAATATTGTACCGTTTGCTTAAAATTGATGTCGTTTGATTGAAATTTATGCTACTGATTGGATTTTGTATTATCTTTCTGAATTTACAATGTCCATTTTGTAGTTCACGAGAGTTGTTTTTCGCTGATAGTATATTCAATATAAGACTAGCCGAGTTCAAAGATGCCGGAATTAGTTCAATCGGAGTTTGTTTGCATCGGTTTGGAAATGGACAAATTATTCTTAGCATAGTTAGGAAAAATATAATTATTATTTGAACCTTGAACTTTAAGAATAGTTATCTTTGGGTGGTTCTTATATTTTCCATTATATCCAATATAATTTCTAAACTTGATACAAACATGAGATTTAAATATAAACAATCTTTTATGACCGGTCATTTAGATTTAAAACCAGATGCCTAACCTCTCCAGTTATATTTATTTAAGCCATTTTTATTTCACTAGTGAACCAAACCGATCGAACCAGTTTTCTTACCTTTTTCTATTTTTTTCCATTAAAATCTTTATTAACTGATTATTTTATTTAAATCTTTAATATTACAATTTTTTAGCAGAACTTTAGCTTTTTCATATTTTTGCTTTTAGTTTAATACACATATATGTGAACATACATACACAAAGAAATTTGGATAATATTTAGGATCATATCCGTTTTTGAATTTGGTCTTACGGTATGACTAGTGGATGGACTAGATGACTAGTTTAGTATCCGGTAAGTTTTTAAAACATTGAATATAATTATTGTTTCAAAACAACTCCTAATTTACACCTTAACAACATATGCATGCATTTTATAGAATCCCTTTGATTTCATGCATAGAAGAGGGAGGCATTAACGACAAAATATAAATTATTAAATAAGATTTTTGAGAGTTACCCCTTTAGTCATGTGAATATGACCCTAAAGATAAGAGATGCTTGGGTCATTAAATTAATGGGTAATAGCAATGTTAGTGGTATAATGAAATGTGGGCACACCATATTAATCTGGACCCTAGTTGAATTATTTTTGGTCCTTCATTTCTCCTTTTTTATTTATTTTAATTATATGGACCAATTCGTTCCATCCATACATACAAATTTATTATAACCTTAATTACTTACTTAGCACAAAATCTATTAGATGTGGAAGTCAATAACAACAGTTTTTTCTCTTTCTCAAAAAATTATAATATATTTACAAAAGATTCAAATATACGAAACGTTTCATCTTTCTTTTTTTCTTTTTCATGGAACGATCATAGGACGTAGAGTACATTTATCAATAATATATTTGAAAGAAAGCTAGTTAGATGATGTGTTAGTTAATATTCTACTTGTTTCATCTTCTATCACATGAAATTGTGACATAATGGTTGGTCTGTGATCGGGTTTCTTCATTCCAAATTCTAGCAATGTCCTGTGACACTCTAATGGCATCAAAAGATGCACCTGATAGACCCCTCCTTGTGAACCCGACCGCGTATAACCCAGATTTCCCCTTCCATCCTTCCGGAAACGGTGTCGTTGGCATCCCTTCTCTCGAAAATAAATCACTTTCCTGCAGTCACCCTCACTCATTAGACTAATTACATGGTGTTTTACTTCTTTTTTTTTTTAAAAAAAAAAACCCATTAGAAAACAAAACTAAACAAAGCTGTACGATAAACTATAAAAAACAGTATACAAGAAACCAAACATCCATAACGTACGGTCACATGAATCGATATTATCTCAAGAATCTATGGTTTATCAGTTTGAAATTGCTAAAGTTGTTACCTTTAGCCATGAAGGAACGTTACTGCAATACCCTGTTGCTAGAATAACCGAATCGGTATCAACAACTCCACCATTCACGAGCTCCACACGACCCCTTGAAAACTTCTTGATTCCTGGAACAATCTGTATCTTCCCAGATTTAATCTTTGCTAAAGCACCAACATCCAACACAGGGGTTTTCCCTTTAGTGTTCTTGAGCTCAATTGGACCCATTAATGGCCTCTTTATACCGTATTTCTCCAAGCTCCCAAGTGTAAGCCAAGCAAGAACTAGCAGTATCTTATCGACTATCTTTACTGGCAACCATTTCATCAATGAAGTCGCCAATTCGAAAGTCGATCTCCCAGCAATCTCCCTTGGTAGCACGTGAACCTGTGGTTTCAAGACCAAATTTAAGTTTTTGTTTTCAAGATTATGTTAAGTGAACTATGGAGTTTTATACGAGACTTACAGAGCTTCGGACCACCATGAATGGGAAAGCATTGTGGTGGCAAAGATCAAGAGAGACTTCCATGCCGGAATTCCCACATCCGACCACCAAAACCTTTTTACCTTCATATGTTTCACCTGAGCGGTAGTCACAAGCATGAATAACACTGCCACCATACTCATCCAACCCTTCAAACTCAGGCACAAGTTTCTCTGCATTTTCACCAGTTGCCACCACAAGCCACCTGCATATGTACTCAACCTCACAGTCATCCACAACAGTCCGCACGCGCCACAGCCCACATACCTCATCATACTTGGCTGACTGAACGGATTCATTAAACCGTGGGTTTATGTCAAATTTTTTCGTGTATGATTCGAGGTAGTCGACGAATTGGTATTTGGAAGGGTACTCAGGGAAGTTAGGTGGGAAAGGGAAAAAGGGTAGCTGGCAAAATTGCTTTGGAAGATGGAGTCGTAGGCGATCATAAGTCTTGTTTTGCCAGAGAGATGCAATGCAGTCGGCGCGGTCTAGGATGACAAAAGGAACCCCTTGTTGCCTGAGTCCTGCGCCGACTGCAAGACCAGACGGGCCTGCCCCAATTATGACAGGCCCGTTAACCACTACGTATCTCCTGGAGAACATGTCTTCGTGATCAAGAGTTTGTTGAACCATTGTTGGAATTTGATCAAGATTGATACCACAAGCACAATGCATTAATAGAGACCAAAACTATTTAATGAATGCAACAGTCTAGGAAGTATATATGGGTATAATGTATTTAAGTTGAAATTGATAGGACAGAGGGAAGGGGGAAATGTGTGGAAAGGGTGAGAGTAATGCAGAGGTATAAATAGGGGTGAAGCTGGCCACTACAGATGCATGTGATTGGGACATATATTGTAAAATGATAAGACTTAAGTTGATCATTTTCTAATTAAACTAAACTAGTCATGCACCCAATTGGTCATGTTTCTTGTTCTTTTTCCTCTAATTAAGCAGGATAACCCCCTCTCTATTCTTCTCTTCATGTATGTGGGCAAGTGTCACAAGTTTTTAATCCTTATGCACTTATAAAACCTGCAACATGTACGACGATCAAAAAAAGGCGAAACGATGGAGAGGATGGAGAAAATTTATTGGATGAAGGAAATCCAAAATCTGTGAACCACAATTTCGCTCGGGTTGTATGTTCTGAATAACATGATTAGTTAATGTGTGTTGCTTTGCTGAGTTTAGGCAATCATGTTGGGAGGCATATGATTAATGAGAACAAGAGCATTGGGTTGGAGCGAATCCTTTATTTATTTGTACCAAAACTAGAAAGAGTATGCAACTAGTCATTATCATGTATTCTTTTACGTACCGAAGTTTGGCCAAAGGAGTACTTCTGTACCGTAATATTCATATGGTTGGTCACATGGTTAACTGAAAAGGATTCAACATATATGTATGTCCATATGTATGCAGACACGTTCTATAGCAACTAACTTAAATCCAACCAAATATGCTACGTGTCACACGGGCTGACAAAAATTAATAACTATAAACAAGTTAACAAGAGAGGATATTGGTTGAATTTAAGTTGGTGACCATATAATTAACTGGAGCTAGCTGATTACTAGCTAGCATGATATGTACATGTACATATAAATCGCATCCAAGTGAAGAAAAAAAAGCCTCTAAACAAGAAATTTGCTTATACATATATATGTTTTAGAGGACCACCTTAACTCGATCTTAAGTAGCCTTAGTTTTTCTTTTATTTAAATTAAATGAGAGAGCAGATGAATCACCAATACTTGGCAACATCCATGCATATGGGAAGTACCTAAAAAACTATTAATTTCCATTACAACACCCCACTAAAGATTCATCATTAGTTTTATACATTAGAATAGTTAAAGCTACAAAAGTTAGATCTTATCATTTGGCCATCAAAAGTTGAGAATATACATTCCATTAACTCATTAGTTTATTTTGCCCCCAAAGTATTTTTGGTAATCCAGTGCCGATAAAGCCAGTGGCTGGCAGTTTTTGTGTTAGTAGATGGTCTAGAAAATGATTCGCTGGTTTCAAGAACAAATATATACCTCTACTACTTTAATTGCCATTAGGTGTGTTGTTTTTCTAGGTAGACTTAGTTTGTATTGAGAATATTGATGATTTACTTATACCAAAAGTAACGTACCATATATGCTTTACAAATCGTGCCAATGAAATATTAACATGAAGGCCGCGGTTTAAATCAAATTCTCTGGCTTGCATAAGACCTAAACATGATAAGATCAAAAGGAGGGGGTATTCTAATCTCATTTAACCTTTAAGTGGAACCCTAATCATTTGCCTTTTTTCTGCATTTATGGGTTTAATTATCAAAAAGTGGCATGTGCATATTAAATCAAACTGCTAGTACCATAAGAAGAAAAAAAATAGTTTCACTATCATGTAAGGGACCAGCATTATTATCTCATGACTTATTAATTCTAGGAATACATGTATAACAAATATACTTATATATACTAAGACTCTTGTATAAACTGCTATTTTCATTTGAAACGCACCAATTATAGAGGACATGACACATTTATTTTTGATAAGGGGTACATATGCGTTCATATAATTAAAAGTGATATTTATACACACTCTAAAGTTTATGCGCACCATTTAATTTTATCGCAATTTACTCACCGTTGAAATATGATGGTTAAGAGACATCATTTCTAGCGTATATATGATTCCCTTCATAAGTATCAAATAACTAGCTAGTTCAAAGCCAGTGGAACTTGGATTTTGTAAATACAGGATGGTTGTTGAAACTTCAGATCATATTCTAAACTAGATCGGTTCATCACCTACGTGCTTGACTTTTGTTGATAACTCTAACCGGTTCTTGGGTCCAAACTTAACCTCTAGCTATGTCTATTTGAGAGCCTGGCCCAAGCTTGTAAATTTTAGTTAAAACTAAATTCAATAGGTATTTACTAACTAGCTAGCTAGTTTTAAACAGTGAAATTTGGATTTTGAAAATATGTGCCGGTTTTTGAAACTTCATACCAGATTCTAATCCGAAACGGTTCGTCACCCATATGGTTTTTACCTTTTTTTAATTAATAACCCTAACCGGTTCTTGGAACTGAATTAATTGACGCACTTCTAGCTACGTCTTCTTGAGAGTCCGGCTCAAACTATCTAATGGCTAAAACCCGGACCTATTAACACCGGTTGCGACCATGTTGGTTTCTAGACTTCAAACTAGTTTTTAATTTGAGTTTTGTTGTTAACCCTAACCGGTTCTTGGATAGGATCCCACCTGATTGGAGAGCCTCTAGCTATGTCTTTATAAAGGCTTGGCATAGACTATGTAATGATTAAAAAGACGGACATTCACTGACAAAAGATTCAAAAGAAATGAGATCTTGTGAAAAACAATGATTGCGTTATAACTATTAGCTTATTAATATTGATGGAAACACATGAAGTCGGTGCTTGCACAGTAGATTGATGTTGGTGTCTTGTCTAGATTTACATACGGGGAACACCAGAATATGAGTTGGTCTGTTGGTGTGTGTGTGTGTTTTTAATTTTTTTCTAATATTATAGAGTGTAGCAACAGTAGCAACTACATTTAGTCTACATATACACTATACACACAATAGTATAGACTATAGAGCTATTCCTAACTGGACCAAAGCCCAATAATGGCAGGCCCAAGTAAGAGTTGGCCTATTAGAATTCCATCACTATTCCCTTCCTTTAGAAGGCTATATTTAGTGCCTGAGCCGACATCACGGTAAGTGGCCTTGCGTGTGCGGTATACGTGGCCACACCACTGCCTTGTCTTGGCGAGTGGGTATCACAGGGTGTCTTCGTTGCCACTCCCCAATGGTCATTGTATAATAAAATGACGTGGTGTAGAATGATTAAAGTACAAAAGAGGTGGAAATATGAATCGAATGATTAAAGTACAAAAGAGGTGGAAATATGAATCGTAGCAAACTGATATCACGCTAAACTAGACGATGATATGTTGTGCTGTGAAGGTGATAAGAATAAAACCTCCTCCATGTGAAACAAGTTGTTGTCTTCGCCTTTGCTCATTCTCTCTGATCATGAAGCACTCAAGGGGCGACTTGGGCATCAAAGTACCCAAAGGGTTAACGAACATTTCCTATGACCACAATTCGTATGATGAACCTTGAGACTATGTTGTGAATCCGAGACAGAACTGTGTTAAATCTTATACGTGGAGCACCCACAAAGTAACACCAGGAATTTGCTTTTCACACACACACACACACACACACATGAGAATAAGCTATTCATTTCATTGAACTTTTGATGTTCGTAAATAAGTTGCCACAAAACAAGCTTTATAAGAATACAAGCACCATCGACACATACACTTGTTTTCACACACAAGTATATAAATCAGCAGGAGAAGGCATCAACAAATACGCTTGTTGTCATAAACAATCTTCTACACATGTATATCTTACATGAAACAAATATTTTTACAAAACATCTAACAGATATGATCCCCACTGAACACTCTTCAGCCATGGATCTAGTGTATAACGCAAATAGAAAATCCAAAGCTACCCATGGGATTAGCAAACCCTAATCAAAGGTGCTTAATTTAAGTTGTATGTAATTTTACTACAAAGTGCTTATGGCTTATATTAAAAACAAAGCCCACCCTTTATTACACTGCTAATTACATTTAAGTGATGGTTCTTAATGCATAAGCGCAACGGCTGCTTCCTGGACCAACGGTTCACTTACCTGCACGAAATGCTCTGCCTCTCGCTCCACTTGCTCCCAACACTTGTGCACATCTTTTCCCTCTTTCATCTTCTTCACAAACGCCACAAATTTCCTCCAGTTATCCGCCTGGAACAACTCAGGATTCATCCTAAGATAAGTAAATGCGCACATTTCATCATTTTCAGATAATGAGGCCGCCTTCAAGATCTGCTCATGTGCATATTCATCGTATCTTGGCAACGCGTTCTCTCCAGCCAAGGCCACCTGTGCTTCCTGGGTCGCTGATGTCACTTGGTGCACCAACTTCTCAGGTGCACATTGCGCGTCCTGAGGCTGCTCATGGTCCCGCATTTCAATACATGTGAAATTAAAAATAGCACCATGACGGGCCAGCATTCGGGCTATGGGGAGGTATCCATTTCTGTAACGGGTGTTGTAGTAGCCAGCAGTTAGCTCAGGCGCATGAGACCGGGTTCCGTAGTGCCAGTGAATGCCGGCAACCTTGACTGAGAGCTTAACCCCTTTATTATCGAAAATTGAGGTGGCCGAAGAGAGTATCCGTTCTCCATGATCCAACAGCATCTGTGAGTACCATGAGAGGAAGAAATCACCATATTCGCTGTTCCAGCCACCACCTTCTCTCTTGAAGAAGTTGGTGTCTTCAGGCCAATTGTTGTACTCTCCTGCATCTGTGGGTCCTGTGCTGCCCCATTCTGGCTTACCATAGTTCTCAGCTGCAGCTTTCAAGCTACTAAGCATATACTGCAATGGAGCATCTATCACGTTAACACAAGATACAAACAAACACAAGAAATAGAGATAAGAATATCATGTATGAATGAATACCTTGTCAAAACACTGGAAGGCACCAATTCCTGGGAACCTCCATATTCCATCTTTTTCGGGGTAAGATGGGTACCGAAGCTCGCCAGCTGGACCCATTCCAACTTGAATTTCCTACATACGATCCCCAAATGGCAGCATATTAACTTGATAAAAATGGAAGTGTTAAAAAAAGATGACAGAATGATGATGGTGTTGGTGTGTTCAACAATCTGTATGATGCAAATTGATCTACATCCAACTGTAACATGCATCTGGTTGTGATGTAATCATAATGAATGATAATAATGTGTCAACTAAAAGATACATGATAGGTGGGAGTGATTGATTATGAATGTACCACAATAGTGTCACCAAGAAGATGACTGAATTTGTCTCTGAAAGAACGCATGTAGTCGGAGTAGCACTGAATGGGAGTCCTCCCCTTGAGGCATGGGATGGTGTCACAACCAAGGGAAATGTATTCATTATTCCTCCTTCCCCATTGATCTGTGTATGCAAGGTCAGGGTCATTGTTGATCTCCTCCAACACCCACTTCGGAAGAGGTATCCTGCAAAAGCATACATGTGTCTATAATCATCAAAACAATCTTTAAAGGATTTCCTTGAAACAATTTTTAGGTTAATTATAAAGCAGATAAGAAAGCGTAAGGTAAATTGGTTCACGTACGTGCAGGAGTCACCGACGTTGCCACCACATTGATGGAAGGACATGACAGCCTGCACCTTGAGACCATGCTTCTTTGCCATCTCTAAGAGATCCGAATAACCACCCCAGTTATACTCTCCGGGGGCCTCCCTCTCCACCAGTCCCCACCACACATCCATCATGATCCCCTCAACGCCGGCGCTCTTCAACGCCTGTAAGCTGGCGTTCATGGCCTTCCTTCGATTGACTCCGTTGTTGATGGTGACACTGTCCAAGGGCATCATCACATACACCGGAACCCCCTTCCCATCCTTCTTAGCCCTCACACCACCGCTTCGATGGCTATGCTCCTTCACGACCTCCTCCTCCTCCTCCTCCTCCTCCATCAAGGCCTGGCACGCCACCGACAGATCCGCCCTCATTCCGCCGCGCACCGGACTCATGGGCGGAGACGGCGAGAGCCTGTCGACCTCCGCCCCCTGTTTGGAGACGGAGACGCGGACGTTGGGCGGAGGAGACCTCCAGACGGCGGAGGCACTCACCACAGCGGTTGTTGCCTCTCCTCCCGCCGTGTGACCTGAGTCCGACGCGATTGGAGCAGCGGACAAGCCTCCGATCTGGTTCAAACTCATCGCCATCAAATGATCCAAATCTGACCCAATAGCAGCACCGATTGCAAACGCAGAGGCTTACGAGTGAATCTAGTTTGGGGAAGGAAGAATTTGATTATGATTATCCTTTGAATTGAATTTTGAAAGTAGAAGAAGATTGATTTGTTTGTGTGAGAAATAGAAACAGAAATAGTCAAATTGAAATATAGAATGGATGATGAAAATTTGGAGTTGGGGGTGTATATAATAATAATATCTTTGGAGGAGGAGACTTGGAGATTCAACAAGGATTACGTGAGTGAATATGCACAAATTGAATAACAGATTTATTATTATTATTTATTATTATTATTATTTATTATTATTATAATATTATTATCTTTAATAACTTTAATGAGGCGTGAAGGGAGTGCCACGTGTAAAGCAGGGACACGTGGGGGAGTGTAGGCCAAGGCGGAGACGACGGCTGAGATGATGTTTGGAGTCATGTGGAATGGGCGGTGACTCGTGAGATAGATAGATATATAGTTATAACAGTTGTTCACGTGAAGCTTCAGGACCCGCTATATGATTGACGCGTGGCCTTCAAAAGTAACACTTGGGATTCATCACAACCAACCAAATCAGTTGTGGATAGGAAATGGATCCCCAACTTAAAATTATGATCCCTAAAAATCGTAACCATGTGTCATCCATATCTTTAACTACTAATAATATTTCACTTTTGTTCATACTTTTAACACAAAATTAACTCAACCCTTCTAGTTATTACTCTAACTGTTGCCCCCTAATTAGAAATTTAGATTACTGTTGTTATTATTGTTGTTGGTTGTTTCTGCTTCTTGTTGTTGTTATCGGTGGCTCCCAATGGAGGACAATGGTTTCTTTGATTTTAAGGATTATCCATCTCAATAGTTATTAATTGTTATGGCTCTTGATGATTAACTCCTATCTGAACTAAAATTGATGTATGTTGTTATTTTGTTGCCACCAAAGATCGATGGAATATCTATCTTTTGTAGTTTTTTTTTTATTTCAAGGATTAAAACCTAATGATTATGCTCATTGAGTGAGCATGTAATACCGTTATATTAACTATAATATTTAACAGGTCAAGTGTAACACGAAAATACATGAGCATGGATTGCAGCAAGACTGGTGATTTTTTTTGGCCTTTTTTAATTTTTAAAGAAGAAAATAATTACAAATCAACGTGTTACAAATTATGATTTATATCAATGCAAAAGATGAATCTAGGTTAACCAAAGAACAAGACAATATGTCTGGTACAATAAATAAAACACTATAGAATCCTTTAATCCATAATGTAGTTTATCACCATAATCTACTAAACTCTCTTAATCATTTATGAACAAGAACAATGAAAAACAAAGAAACCTCTAATATGAACTAGAGAGTAAAAAGAGTTATGCGTGAATGCGATTGATCAAAAAGAACACCACACACAACTTTTATCTGCAATACTCTCTGGATAACACCTCACCCTACAACAACATAAGCCCAACCCCGCAATATGTAAATGAGAACATAACCAATAATCACCCAATAATAACTAATAATAAAGAACACATGGTTAGCACATTAAATTGAAAGAATCATCAAGTGTATTTTCAACACAACTAAAGTCAAACACCAACCACACTTACTCTCTAACAATAATATCAAAACTTAATCAGTGTCAAATAACCGATCAAAGATAAAAAAGTTCAAGTACTTGTTCACCTCACACTAGTGTGGTAAGTAGGTTATCATGAGTTGATTATGTTAATATAATACTATTAATAATTTAACTAGTTTATATTATTATTAAATGAAAAGATAATTAAGATCCCTTTGCACAATATAACCCAAAATGATATGTTCAAATAGGTAGAACGCACGACCACTTACCGCTATGGCTACATGACATTCTCAATGATAATATGATTTCATTCTAATTAACCAATGAGAGGAGGTGATTACAAATCATGACAAAGATACCTTTATTTGGGCACAGGACCTTCAAAGAAAATGAGGGAACAAGTCCTAATATAGATGCTATGAATAAGTTCTTTATAATTATTATCCTTAGAGTATTCATATATTATTCTTTATTTTCAACCTTACGATTTATAAAAAAAACACTGCTATCTATATTTACATATCTTTTTCTAAAACCTCCCAACATCATATTTCCCATATATTTCCTTATCTCAATTAGATAATACATATTTATTCTTTTTAAATACTATTTATATATATCTCTCTCTCCCTCTCTCTAACTTAAATCCATCAATAAGATATATTGAAAAAAGATATGGGGATGACGACCATTATATATGGAGGATGAGATTGTTTTCCTCCAAAATTATAGGAATGGAGAATGGAATGACGTGCATTTTTTGTGGATTTTTGTTAAATGTGGGAATAGAATTGAGGATGATGAATGAGATGTGTTACACTTAAGTATTAATTCTCATTCCAGATTGTGGTCATAGAAAGACCTTCCCCCTACTCGCTTTTAGAATGTAATAACATACCTTGAAAGGACAAATAAATATATAACAAAACATATTACAAAAAGGTACGTGAAGAATAACCAAGTTACATAGATGCGTACAAACCAAGTTTGGTTAACATTCACCCTCAAGCGAAACAATGGTGGTCTACTCGAAAGGCTTGAACAAATGAATAAAAACTAAGGTCAGGGAAGACTTTTGGTGAATATATCTACCACTTGAAGCTTAGTAGGTATAAATTTGGTACACATCTTTCCTGATGAGACAATTTCTCGAATAAAATGATAATCTAAGTCAATGTATTTGCTCTTTTTTATAAGAGACTAGATTTTATGTGAAAATGAGAGCACTATGGTTATGACATAAAAGTGTAGGACGTCTTGAAGAAAAAGCATGCAATTCCTGAAGTAAGTGGGTGATCCAAATGATTTCCTCAGATGTGTTGGTCATAACATGATACTCGGACTCACAACTAGGTCTAGAGACAGTTGGTTGTTTCTTGGCACTCTAGGATACACTATTTCCACCAAGAAAGGTGGAGTACCCATAAGTGGTCCAACGAGTCCAAAGCATCTTGCCTAATCTACATCAGAGTAGTCCAGGATGTTAGTGTGATTCGTGAGAGAGCATCAAAGTTCGACAGCCAATGTGCCCTTGACGTATCTTAGTATATGTTTTACATGTTAAAATGCACGACAATGAGAGAATGAAGGAATTGACTCACTTGGTTTACAACATACGATAGGTCTAGCCAAGTAATGATTAAGGAATGTAGCGCACTGACTAGGGATCAATAGTGAGTGGGATCATTGAAGGGTATTTATTAGCTGCTAATGGTGTGTTAACTAGTTTGGAGTCAAGAAAATCATCAAGTTCGAGGATATCTTGAGCATACTTTGATTGACAGATGAAAAGCTGATGGGGTTTAAATTGTATATTATTTATATCAATATTTCCTACACCTTTAAATAGTTTTTGGGTTAGTTTTTATTGAATATTACTCAAAACTGATTAATAATTATATTTTTAAGATTTCGAAAGAGCATGAGTGAAAATGATAATAATGTTGTTTATCCAAAATTGAAACAAATGAATGAAAGTTCATATATTTCGCATTTTATGATTATGTGCTTGTGTTGGGACTTATTTTACAAGCAAAACTTACAATAAATTAAATTATATATGAAATGTCAAATGAAAATTATATATTGAAATATTCAATTCATTAAAAATTGAATGGATTGTTTACTTGGATTCCCTAAAATCATCACTGGCCCATATAAGATTGCTTATTGATAAATTATTGTTTTTAAAGTTCTAGTCTCAAGAAACAAAGCCACGTTTAAGAAATCAATTTTAAAAGCCCAACAATGTAATTTTTGTGGACATTTTAATGTTGGCTCACATGAAAAAATCTGGGAGGTGACAAATGATATTCTTAACTTACAAAAGAAAATAGAAACCTATTGACAGGGGGGAACAAACGACGACAGAAGAAAAAGGGGGACGCACGAAAACGAAAAAAGAGTAGGAACTTTAATCTTAATTAACTTGGAGATTTGGAGTATGATTTAACTTGGAGATTTGAAGTATGATTAGAGAGCAATACTAAAGTAAAGAATAAGATCGGAGAACAAAGATTAAAGCATTCAAGCACTAAAGATTATTCGGTTTCGTTTCGTGATTGATTATTTTTCTTTGTTTCATTGATTATCTCATTTATGTTATTAAACTTTGCAACTTAATTATTATTCTTGATGTTTTTAAACGTTATGAGTAGCTAACTTTTAAATATTACCTAGGTTGGGTTGAAAACTATCCGTGTTTTGATTAAATATCTGTTTTTTATTTCGTATATTCTTTTATTAATCTTAGAACTTAATTTTCTCAATTAAATATGGTCATATGTATTGTTTTATACTTAAAAGTTATTGTCATGCTTGTGTATATTTGATTTTGATTGATTGCATGACATCTAGATTAGGTTTATACGTTAAAATTAATTACTTTGTGTTTTTAATTTTAATCTTTGATTAGAGATAATCCTAAGAGCATTGGTTGATTTGATAGTATTTTTCAATGTGCTACTGTATTTAAAACCTAGTGGTGATAGATATTGCTTAAAACCTCCTACATGTTGCTTGTTAGGTTTAGATTTCGCGATAGCATGTTTTTTCTTTCATTCATGGTGTTAGTGTTTTAGGGTATTTAATTAGATTTTAATCTTAAAGATAATGTAGTAGAGGTCCTAGGGGCGATCTTCCATTAGACATTTTAATAAACTTATCTTGTGTTTATCACGTATCTTTGGTTCTCTTAGGTATCAACATACCTAGTTAACCTTATATATGTGTTTTTAGAGATAGTCATACGAGTCATTACCTTTAGGTCATCACATGTTAGTTGGATTCCCACCTAGGTAGTTATTTATTATATTTGCTCGTATTCAAGTTTTCAAGTTTAAATTCTTAATTTCTTGATTTCAATCGCTGCGTTTAGATTAATTAATTTTAGTTAAATTGTATATTTTGTTTATTAATATTAGTTACTTAAAATAATTAAATTAATTAGGTTAGAAGTCGATAGAGGTTTAGTAACGAAAGCCGCCAAACGTGTCTCTAGGGTTTGATATCCGGACTTACCTAAATTTTACTATATCAAGACTTGTATACTTGTTGTTTGTGTAAAATTTAGTTAAGATCCAAATTTTAAAACTAATCTGTGAAAACCATTTTCAAAAAAAAAAAAAAATAGTTTCACACATTAAATTTACATTAATGTAATTGAATACCTTGAATGGGGAATGGAGGCGGAGGCAAATAATATATAGTAAAACAAATTACAACAAAAGAAGATACATGCATGAAGAATAACTAAATTACATATATGTGTACAAACTAAGTTTGGTAAAGCTAGTGGTGGTTTTGTAGATCTTATTCTTATTACTACGAGGAATATCTTATTCACAAACAAAGATTGCTTAGAAAGTTATTTTCATGGTGAGATCATGCTTAGTAGTATTATAACCTAACTTATATTTTTCGTTATTGGTGTGATTCGTGATTGAAAGAGCCAGATAATTAGCTCTCTTCTGAGCACTGATTGCGATCAGCACTACCAATCATATACAATTTCCTGCATTCTTGCAACTGGCACTACACCTTCTGAACCATTTCCATCAATAACAAATCTCATACCCACTCTTACAAAGTTGAACTTAAGACCTGATATTAGGTTATAAGAATATAATACAAAGGTGAAAAGTTTTATCAGATATATAGGCCAACTGGTGTTGCTAGCACTATGAATGGGTTAAGCTTTATAAAAACTTTGGACGTAGGTTTGTATAACTATATACTGTAGATTAAATTCATGTTACCATGTAACCTTCAACTATTTGATGGAATATGAAAACAACTTTTATTGGCATAAATGAAAGTGAAAGTGAATAGAACTATTATTATTACATATGGAAATGAATAGTAGTTTTTTGTTATCTTCTGTCCTTTTTGATATTTGAGAATCTAGGCTCATCTTTTGATTAATTGTGCTTCTTTGGTTGGGCTGGTAATCACATTATTTCGCAGGGTGTGAAGTCGGCTTGGATCGATAAACATCCGAGCATGTTCTTGACGGAAGGATAAACAACATCAAACCAAAAGTCAAACAATAACACGAACTATAATTGAATGGTTTCATTGATAAAACCTAACGATTACAAGCTCGTTACAACATAAGAATCAAGACTCTTGGCAAGGGGAAGATCGAGCATGATCTCCCCTCTCATCCGGCAGCCCTAGGCTCCCGGGCAGACTCCCTCTCAAAACCCCTTCCTTTCTACACATTGAAACTGGTATATATAGGCATCGGCCCATATTAGATGCGACTGGGCCCATTCGTGCGATTGGACCATGCATATGGTT
>BJCM01000215.1:0-21499 GCA_018326385.1 Flaveria bidentis | reverse complement strand
TATCAGTGATAAAACCTGTGAACTCACCAACTTTATGTTGACACACTTTAGCATGTTTTCTCAGGTCACAGGATCGCTTAAGCTAGGTTGCACGGCTAAGGAACACACTCAGGACATACATTCATCAGTTTCATTTTCTTTTGCATTGAACATTTGTCTTGACATAGCATTTTTAGACTTTTAATCTTGGGTTACATTTCAGTTTTATGCTTCTGCATTGATATTCATTTCATTTATGTTTACTCTGATTTAATTCAAACGTTAATTTTAAATTCATATAGTGTCGTTTGATATGACCGTGTTTGAGATCCTGGTTTGTCACACGCCTAACGGTTAACCCCGTTTGTGAAAATTGAGGGTGTGACATAATTGAATCCCACATTGCTTTCAAACGCCATTTAAAAGTTCGGGGCGTGTATTTGACTTTCGAGGTGATGTAGGAAGAGTAAGGCCCAAACTCTATGCACC
This sequence comes from Flaveria bidentis, assembly GCA_018326385.1. NCBI lineage: Eukaryota > Viridiplantae > Streptophyta > Magnoliopsida > Asterales > Asteraceae > Flaveria > Flaveria bidentis. The sequence continues at coordinate 21,031 of BJCM01000215.1, read as the reverse complement.
CTAAAACAAGTAGTTCAACCATTCCAATGTATACTGATCCTAATCACAACAACAATTCAACTACTATTGCATAACTGCAACATCTATTTCTTCTAAATTAATTGGCATATTTTCAATAACTGATACCTAACCATGAAGACTATGCACCAATCTTAGCTGTCATGATTGTTCACTTTCTACAGTTAATTATGAAGTCAATTGAATTAATTTCAAGAACTTTGTACACTACAACTTAATTAACATAAACTTTAATCAATTAATTAAATGATCAAGAAGATTTAAGCTTGATCGATGATCTATTCGATTTACATTCAAATACTGGCGAATCACATTTCACTTTCACATGCTGCTCCTGACTATCAAATTTGAATCTTTTCTTCAACCATTTTGAGTTCTTGAGCTCGTTGCATCTCGAAACTCGAAAGTGAGGATACTCATGGTTTCCATAGTTATTTGGGTCAAAAACTGGTATCTCTTTATCAAAAACATCAACTTTTGCATTGGCTTTCAAACACTTTTCTATCACTCTTGCTTCTTCCATAAATCTTGCTTTAACTTCTTTCAATCTTGCAGATATCTTCTTCGATCTTGATCTATCTGATGAACAAGATATCCCTTTTCCTTTGGTTCTAGACTGCTGTGTTTTGCTGCACTCCCTGCAGAGATTTTTCCATCTTTTGACATCGAAGTCTAGTCGTTTCGCTTCATCTGAGAGACATGTATATGCCTGTAACAGTCAATGACTTATGAAAATACAACATTTGGTTTTGTGATCATGTAATTTTACTACAATGGATCGAAAATCAGACCTCGGATACCAATTTGAAGGCGAATTCAGCCATCGGATGCTTGTTCTTATCAGGGTGAAGTAGTAAAGCTGCAGATTAACAATAGATTCAGACCCAATTACGAAACACATGTAAAATTAGTATTTATATCTGTTGTTAGCAATGCAGTTTTTTATATATATTTTTACTTTTTTTTGCGGTAGGTAATTTTTGCATGGATGGTTTCTAGGTGTAATCTATAAATGTTCCGTTATTCAAACTAGCAGATGTTGTGTGGTATGTTCCGCTAGTCCGACTAGCGGAAGTTGACTTCTGCCACGTAGGCAACAACGGAACATTTAAAAAACCAAAATACTTTCGGTTTTCACCTGGAAACCATTAATCCAATACTAAAAGGACTACTTCGAAACGTTTCTCGAAATGCATATTGAAAGCAAGAACAAACAGTCATTCTACAAAATTCTATTTTTGATCTAAATAAAAGAAATGAAATGTACCATATTTATGATACTTTTTTCTGATTACATCAAGACTTACGTTATCCTCAACCTGTTAGAAAAAAAAACACCCAATCAAGCAAAACATTAGAATCACAATAATCAAAAGGGAAACACAAAAGAATTGGAGATGAAATTATTATAATGTAGGCTTACTTGAAGAATAATGTACCAATCGATGAAAGGGTCGGAGTCGAATGTGTGACGATGGAGACATGATGTTGCATTGTTTGATATGTCACAAATGTGTTTGATCAAATGGAGTTTTGAATCTGATTGAGATTCTACCATGGGATTAATTTGCAACAATGGTGTATTGGTTTTGGGTTTTGAAATTTTGGTAAAAAGATTGATATTTAAAAAAAGGGAAAACAAGAGTTAGAAGATGGAGCAGTTGGGACTTGAGAAAAACGAGGGCACCCTTTGCGGAGATTTGAATCAAATTTTGGGACTTGCGAGGGTAGACTTTTTTTTTCTTATTATTATTTGAAGTTGTACGCCTATTGCTCAATCTACTCTTATAATTTGATTGATAGGTCCTTTTTGTAAAGATAAATCTAATATTAGTAATTAAAATTATTAATAATTGATCGATAATAATCTATACCATTGACTTAATCGGTAATAATATCAATTTATTTTTATTTTACTACTATCATACATTCACACTTGATTTGTACTTATTTTAGTCTCGATTTAAGTTGTGTATTTTTTTCATTTCGTCAACATTCATTATTGTGAACGAAATCGAGTCGAAATAAAGCGTAAATTTTTAATAATTATGTTACTGAGATTTTTGTTGGTAATAAAAATAAAAGTTGATATTGTTACCGGCCAAATCGATAGTATTAATTTTTATCGGCCAAAATTAGTAATATTTAGGATTTTAAAATCCAATTTGCCTTTTTTTAAGTTCATTAAGCAGTAAGTAATAGATTCGGCAATGATTTATATTGTATATAAAGAATATATTGTAATTATCGGTATCCAAAAATAGTGGAACCGTCTTGTATTATTTAAGGTGATGAATCAATGGAAAGGAGGCAAGGAACCTATTCCCATCACCATTGAGTCAAAAATACACCCTGCAACCACCGTCTCCAACATCAAAATATTTATTCCTGTCACCCTTAAAATTGAATCCAGTCAGTACAATTCTTGGGCCACCCTCTTCAAAATCCATTGCAAAGCCTTCCTTGTGCATAACCACCTCTCCCCTAAACCAGTCGCAGCCTCCTCTTCTGCCGACGGCCCTGCCCCCTAAAATCCGATGATTGGGAACGATTGGATTCCATTGTTTTACAATGGATTTACAGCACCGTCTCCAATGATCTCTTACACACAATCATTAACAAAACCGCCACTGTGTGTGAAGCTTAGGTTGCCATTGAAAATCTGTTTCAAGACAACAAAAGTTCTCGTGCTATCCATCTTATGCACAAATTCTCCAACACAAGGCTTGATGGATTCCCTAGTGTCTCGGCTTATTGTCAAAAATTAAAAGTCTTGGCTGACCAACTGGCAAACGTCAATGCTCTGGTAGATAATGATCGTCTTGCTCTTCAACTCATTGTCGGTTTGAACGAACAAAACTACGAGCATGTATTAAATATGTATACGCTTGTGTAAAGACGAGTATACACCATTATTCTTCCATTTTAAACTTGTGTATGCATGTCGTATAAGAACTTGTATGTGCACGCATATTGAAGGTACAACTCCGTAAATTTTTCAAATTTATAGGGTATATATGAAATCTTCCTTTAAATAAGTATATAGGTGAGGTATATGATTAGTACAACCTTTAATTAAATTAGTTATAATTGACTATAAATATTGAAAATTTTATGCTCTTATGTTGTACATTCACATTAAACCCTTAACCAATACTACATCTACATAATCAAAACTGTTATCATAGCAATGTATATATCTATACTATATATAAAACATACGAAAGGAGTAGTTTAAGTTATCATAAAATTAAGAACACTTCCTATATTCAATGCATAAAATACAACCACTTTTGAGAGCAAAATAATATTTATAACATTATTTACACATTACTCCTTATAATTAGTTAGATAATAATCTTACACTTACTAACACGTAGATACAATTTTATATTATCTATCCATAAACAAAAAAAACTTAATATGTTCTAAGATTTTAAGCTATATCTTTTAATCAATCACATTTAAAAACGTTTTGAGACTACAACTTAACTTGTGTTTACTTTTAAACGATTTGATGTAGTCTTTTTGCTGAAATGATATGCATTTTGTGAGACACAATAAGAGCATTCATAACTTGTTCCCTAAAATAATATGAGTGTAGTTCATATATTATATGGTATGGTTATAAGTGGTTGTTAGTGAAGGATATTGGAAATTTATCGTTCAATCTGTATTTTTAGGAATCACTGTTCAAAACCCTATAATGTTTTTAATATATTTTAAGTGGTTGTGAGTGAAGAATAGAGAAAAAAAAATGATAAAGTAGAAAAAAAGAGAGAAAAAATAGTAATTTATAGTGTAATTATATGAATAAAGATGAGTAATGAGTTGTGAATGCTCTATTTGCCGATCCAACATTAGAATTTTCACTCTAGACAGTAACAAAACTTGAACATTCACGTGGGGGACGTGAACGAAATTAATATTTATACACCTCTCTCAATCCCTCATTTTGGACTTTTAAGCTTTTAAAATAATACTCTATGAATATGACGGGCCGAATACCCAAAGCCGATAATTCTTGGCCCAATCCAAAAGTATGGGCCTTATCTCTTTAGGTTAACATAGGGTTTATATTTCATAGGGAACCCTTTATTTTTGTCTTCAAGAACTAGGGCTTCAATCTCCTTCTTTCGGCCGTCGTCTGTCGATCTCCAAAATGGTAAACTCTCATCCATTTTTCTCAATTGAATCATTTGAATACGTTGTCTTGGATCTCGTATCGTATTTGTAAGATTAAGAGTTATTAGGGTCGTAAAGCTGCATTTGATTGACATACAAGCACCATATGATCTTCAGTACTGCAACCATGCTTTTGAAACAATTATAGCTTATAATTGATACCGATATACGTTGTGTTTGGTATGTTATTGTATGATCAGCCGAAGCAAATTCACGAGATCAAGGATTTTCTTCTTACTGCAAGAAGGAAGGATGCTCGTTCAGTGAAAATCAAAAGGAGCAAAGATGTTGTTAAGTTCAAGGTTCGGTGCTCAAAGTACCTCTACACATTGTGTGTGTTTGATGCTGAAAAGGCCAACAAGTTGAAGCAATCTCTACCCCCAGGTTCATTTGAAAGAATAATATTATTTTGATATCGTTTTTGTTTACTTTGATGTACTTATTGTTTGTATATGATGCAGGTTTGAGCGTACAAGACCTTTAAATGTTATCTGTTTCTATAAGCTGAAGTGATTAAATTTCATTGCTTGAGTTTTGTTTTATCAGAAAGTTGTTATCTTTATATGGTCTTAGGCTTTGTATGGACTTGTTGCCGATTTTGTTACGAGACTTTTTGGTTCAGAAGTTAATCATTAATCGTTACAAGCACTGTGTTTTTGGCAAACTTTGTATGAGTTTTTATGAAATTAGATGTGCTCATTGCTTGATTATTGAGGGAAATGAGTTTGTAGTAGTGATCATCTTGTTTTTTTAAGCATTTAGATTGGCCACTGATACTGTAAAGTTATAGATAGTTAGGTGTTGGCGGTTGTTGCTATGCTGGTGGTGTGTAGTGGAAATCTCAGTGGTCATTGCAACAGTGGTTAGTTTGGCATAGGTGGTGCCAATGGCAGTGTGTTGGAGGGGGTGGTGGTGGTGGTCATAACACTGGCGGTGTGGTGATGCCATTTAAGCTTTTGACTTGCTTGATCACGCAGTATTAGATATTAGTATTCACTAAAAGACGCACTTTGTCATCTTTACATTACGGTCACACATTAGTTGTCTACGGCTTTTAAGGTGTAGTCTTGCTTTCGTCAAGAGTTTCCTATATTGTCTGTGTGTGCCGTGTGCATGTACGTTGCAAGTTCAATGAGCCAAAATCAACCAGTGACTACCGGTGAAAAGAATCCTTGTCGGGGTTTTTCAGTCACTGGACTCTGAGGCTGGTCCGGGTTTTTACCTATCAGTTGCCCCTTTACTCAAACATTTTTAAACTGAAAATATCTTTTAGAATTCGATTTCACGTCTAAAACATAAAATTTCAATTACAGTAAATCAGTTTAAATAAATAACTTAATCAAACACCTCAATCCCAATATAAACACAAAATATATTATCGTTTTATTCGATTAATATTACACGGATCAAGATATATGATTTATTACAGATATTACAAGTAAACCAACTAAATAAATTTTATTCTTTAAATGTCCAAGACGCTGACTGAAATAATCAAGGTCAATACCAATATGTATTTTTCAGAATTAATAAATCAAAAACCAAATAATCATACAACTTTGATTGTATAAAATACAAGTCAAAATCATATCTTACCTGAATCTTGACTTTGACAAGCTGAAAAAGTCATACTTATGAAGTTGGGATGCTTTGCTCATTTCTAAAGAAATTATCAGGATCAACTCTAGCTTTCACTCTTGTTAACCTTTTGTAATTTGTCTCTTTGAAATACTTGTGCCCATAAACCATACCTTCAGCAGATGCATTCTTACCATGGTTATTAACACCAATATCTAAATCCCTATAGTTCAAAAATGCTTCTCTAGGGTTCTTAGATACAAATGGAGTCATGTAATCATACATCATTCTTGAGTACATCAAGTATCGATCTCGCGCTTCAATACTGCGCTCTTCCCACAACACTAGGTACTGAATCTTTGCTATGTTCCCCGATCGATGCGGGAAAGGCTTAGCGAATTCGGATATCTCACTCATCCTTCCGCCATATGGGTTGAAATCCACCATCAGGTTCATGAGCTCTTTCATCCTTTCGAATATGAACTCGAAACCCTGTTTGGAAATAGGGCTTTTCAAGTAATCAGACTTGTTCTTGAACGGGCCGATTCCACTTTCAAGCCTACGGTTTAGAAGCGCCGTAATCGGAGTTCCAATGGGGAACGCCTCGTAGAAAAGCACAGACTCGATCCAACTCATTTCAATACAATCCGACTCTTGTAACCCTAATTCGGGGAAATCTTTGTTCAATAATGCAACAAGGTTCCTTGAGTTTCCGAGGTACAACGCTAGAAACGTACCACGAATAACCTTTTCACCCTTCGTATTATTTACGATATCCAGAGTCATTCGAAGGAAAATATCATCATCTAGCTTATCCGCAACTTGCGTCCATCGTTGCGCGATGTCACTAAGGTTATGTTCTGATGTTCTGTTGACGTTAAACACCGTCACGACCTGCGGAACACGAACCAAGTTGATCTTATAGGCTAGAACCACCCCGAAACTAACTCCGCCCCCGCCAGTGATGGCCCAAAACAAGTCTTCACCCATGGTCCTACGGTTCAAAACCTTACCATTCACATCAATTAACAAAGCATCAAGAACATTATCAACAGATAAACCATATTTCCTCATCATGGTCCCATACCCACCACCACTAATATGACCACCAACACCAACCGTAGGGCAAATACCCGCAGGAAACCCATGGGTGTTACTCTCCTCAGCTATATGATAATACACTTCACCGAGGGTCGCACCGGCTTGGACCCATGCGGTTTCTTGATCGATATCAACGTCAATCGACCGAAAGTTGAACATATCGACGATGAAGAAGGGTTGTTTCGTGTTTGTAACGTAGGAAAGACCTTCAAGGTCATGTCCACCGCTTCTAGTTTTCATTAACAATCGGCTTTGTTTGCCGCATACGATAGCTGACTGAATGTGGGAAACATGCTCAGCGGTAATGATTAAAACGGGCTTTGGTGTTGTTGATTCGTTGAATCGAAGGTTTCGGATGTAAGATTGCAAGACGGAGGGGAAAGATGAGTTCGACGGAGTGTAAATCGCTCCGGTGATCGGAAAAGAAGGGTCCGATCGGTTGATTAGACACTGAATGAAGTTATCTGTGATGGAAGTTGAAGTTGTAGAAGATATTTGGGTTGATAGGAAGATAACAAGTAGAGTTAAAAGTGAAATATGGTTGTGGAAAGAAGCTAATATTATTGTCATTTTGGTGATATTATGTGCATGGTTTTAGGTTTGGTTGATACATGCAATTTATAGACAATGGAAAGTCGTATATTTTTATTTGGTTGTTGAAATTTGAAAATGTCAAACTAGAGTTTTATTAAAAGTTTTGAATATTAATTTGAGATTTTGAGTTATTATTACACATGTGTTATTCTAGAAATGTATTTATTTTGGATGTGATGTTCGCATGAAAACCTAGATATGTTGGTACTCGACTGAAAATAGAAAATAGAAAGTTGAATGCTTGTATATATAAGTTTCTATCAATAGCAGTTTGTCCTTTAACAATGAAGTAATTATTCCCCCCAAGATTATCTAATTTACATATTCTACCCTATACTATATAATAATAATATTATTATTAATATTACTGAAAATAGAAAATAGAAAATTTTATATTCGAGTTACTGATTACGTCATGACACCAAAGGAGTAATTCATAGATGTTTGCGTGGTAAGCGTAACGGTATGGAGTGGTGATTGTGAGAGTGGTGACAAGTGGATAGATTTTGTTCTAGAACACAATGAGCGAGATGGGACGGAGTTCAGGAACTAGAAGCTAAAGTGGAGGTTGACGGTGAACGAGAGCAGGCTAGATGATTCTAAGTCAAGCCTACAAGGATTGAAGGACAAGTTGAAGGTTGTGATGATCGACTTATAGCGTGCCAAGAGGCATTGGAGTATGATGATGCTAGACTTCGTGTGAGATAGCAAGGGATGAACTTGGTGTGTAAACGTTCCGAGGTAGAGATTCTATAGCAACACATGTGGAGGATATTATATAGAGATAATGAGTAGTGACACTATTACAACTGTCAGATGCATTTCGTCTTTCGTTTATTTTTCGTTTTGTGCGCACTTATAGACATTGATGATTAGAGTTTCAATACGATGTTTGAGACAATTTAGGACTTTCTTTATGTGAGATATGAATTAGTGATTGGTTTAAGTGGTGATTTAAAGTTAATTTTAATTTTACAGTTGTTTCTGCCTTAAATTTATTATAAAAATAAAGGACGAAATATATAATTTAGCACAATGTCCACCATGTAGAATGTCCACCATGTAAAATGTGACTTTTATTTGAATTTTTCTAAATGTTCAACGATGTTAATTAGAAATTTAGTTTTACGCGCATTTTAATTTTACCATCATTTATATCACGAGAAAAATCTACACGGATATCAAGAGTTCAAATTCTATTAGTGTAACGTAGTAACTTAGAAGCCGTTAAAAAATATTAGAAAGTCTAGATGGATTTGTAAGTTGTTTTAATTTTTTTAGATTTATATGTAAACTCTTTTAATTTGTTTTTAAATAAAAACGATGATCAATAGTGAATCCATTGATCAGATTGATACGCAGCAAAACTAGATTGTAGTCATTGGACCACAAGTTTTTTTTCCCCTCAGAATTTGATGTCCGTATAAATGATTTAATTCAATGGGTTACACCCAAAAGAGTGGTTGGCATGATGGTGGAAGCACTTGAGGGTTAGGGGTGTTTAAAAAATTCGATATCCGAAACTATCTGAAATCTGTTCCGTATCCGAATCCGAATAAATCGATCCGAATCCTTATTTGCATCGGATCTCATCCGAATCCGAATTCCTTATTCGGCTTTCATATCGGATTTCGGATATTAAAATTTTTTTATTCGGATTATTTGGATTATTAGGATATCCGAATAAGACTTCAACTATATTTCTAGCCTAGAACTCATTACTCAACTTTCTATTATGTTTTCAATTCAATACATATGAATATTTACACATTGTAGTCATAATCTTAAATAATTATACAATAACCAACCATCGTTCTAAATTAGATATTCTAATCTTCGTGTTTCATACAATTACTATTATGTTTTAATTTTGAATTTGCATACAATTCATTTTTTTAGTTTTATATTTTTATTGTGATTTCCAATTTATAAAATATTAAAATTTATAAATTAGCAGAAAAAACAAAAAAACAAAAAAATGATGAATTTGTTATTTGGTTTATTCGGATTATTCAGATAAATTCGGATTATTCGGATATTATCCGAATCCGATCCGAATTGAATTCGGATAGATTCAGAACGGATAGAAAATTCCTTATTCGGATCGGATTGGATTTCGGATAGGGTTCCGAAATTTTCAAATCCGAATAATCCGTTATCCGATCCGATGTACACCTCTACGTGGAGTTTGGGTTTAAGTTTTGAATTATTGAATCTTATTTTTGTTATTTATATATCTATTCTTTTAGTTTTGTTTTCTCTATTTTCTTTTCCTTTTTTCTATGCGTTTTAATTTGTTTTACATTTTGATTTAGAGATATAGTATGTTTTTTCCTATTATTTTCATGTTACGAATTTTAACAATAATATTCAAATAATGTTCTATCAATATCTGAAATATATACAACTAGAAATTACAACTATAAGTGTGAAAACTAATTACAAACACTAACATGTTGCGCGGGCAATAAAATCTGATTAGAATTGAAATCCTAAATCAAAAAACACCAGCGAGTAATAATTTGGGGTAAATAATAAATACTCAGCAAAACAATAAAAAGATTTTTGATCGTAGATAATTTGCATCAGTTTCTTTGAATCTTAAAAGAAAGATTTAGATAAATTTCAAAGCATAGACATTTAAAGATTTAAAGAAGGAATAGATAGCAATGGTTATGAAAGATTTGATCCATACAACTTGGTTGGGGTTTAAGGTTCCTTTGGATGCAAATATAAACTTTTCAAAAAGGTCTAAGGGATTAAGATGTAATTTATTTGAATTTAAAAACATGAAAGGGATGAATTTAGTAAGGGTCAAAATATAACAATTTAGTGGACTTTTGTGAAGTTATTATACATTGGATTAAGCCATAAAGAAAAGTCGGTTGAGCTTGTAGGGAAAGAAAATTGCGACGACTGGAAATTGAAGGTGGTTAGTTCGATCAAGGTTGAAGACAAAGAGAGATTTTTTACGGCTTGGAGCAATTTCAAAGATATACAAAGGCTCGGGTTTAGCAAATACACGTTGGTCTTACAGTCTTCGATTTGATTTTTCTAGTTTTCAAACATGTATGATTATTGGTTAAACTTCGTGTAATCATCTAGGTTAGATGAAACTCACACGGTGTTGATGATTTAAACGTTACATTATAGTGACTTTATTTTGGTTTAAGCTCTCTTTTTAGTTTTACTATCCATGATCCTAAGTGCTTGTTTATAATATAAAGTTCAAATCAACCTAGGTAATTAGGATAAGTCATATATCGAATCCTGGTTAATGTTATGGCAACCATGAGATTGAATGCAAAAAAGTTATTTTTTTTTCAATCAATGGTATAGAAAGAATGGTAATAATAAATTAATAACTAACGAATATGATTATAGTCTTCGCTTTGATTTTTCTAGTGTTTGAGATAATACACAAATATTTGAAATAATGCAGGAGAACTACATGGATCTCTACAACTACTTTGACTAATTAATGAATACGATTAAATTGAATGATAAAATAATTATGACTCGGTCATTTATTTATGTTTATCCGTAATATGCTCGCGCAAGATGGAGACTTCATTGGAGACACCAATCTTGGAACGAATCTGTAAAAAAGTGAACCCGGCAAAGAGGTTTGGTGAGAGCATTCGCCATTTAATCTTTGGAGTTGATGTGAAGAACTTTTAGTGCATCATTAGCGACCTTCTCATGAACAGAATGATAATCTAAAGCCACATGCTTCATATGAGAGTGATAAACAGGATTAGCACAGAGATATGTAGCACTCGTGTTGTCACAAAATAGGATAGGTGGTTGATTTAGGTGAATGTCAAGTTGAGATAACAAGTGTTGAACCCATGATATTTCTACAGCTGCATTGGCGAGAGCCGTGTACTCGGCCTCAGTCGAGGAGCAAGACATCGATTTTTGTCGAGTGGACTTTCATGATATTATGTTTGACCCCATGCTCTTCTTTAAAACCAAACATGGAAAGGTGTCCCTCATACTTCCCAACACCCATTGGTTGCAAATGAGTCTTTCATATCAAGCGCAATCCGAATGAATCCACTACTAAATACAAAGGCGCACCTAGTTGTTTTTGTTTTTTTAAATGGCAAATGTGTGATATTGCTTCTAAAGATAAGTTTTATCTTAATCAGGTTCATCTATCTATATTCTAGTTAGGACCGCACCCCCAATCAACCCTCCGGAGGAAACCCATTGTTAGAAAAATCGTCGGCTCAACTTTGAGCATTTTGCTAATAGTGAAACTTAAACCCATAACCTTCTAGTATTTACATGTCATGGGTACTTTAACTTAATCAGTTTGGTTAGTTGCCAAGAGCTTTCATCAATGGTACGAGAAAAACTACTTTGACTAATTAATGAATACAATTAAATTGAATGATAATAATAATTATGACTTGGTCATCCTTGTTTATCCTAGTAAATGGTACAAAATTTGTTTTATTATTGAACTAATTTACTAAACTAAAATATTGTCTTTTTTAACTGTAAAAGGATACAGATGATATCAATTAAACTAAACAAATGTTTAAAAACAAAACTAAAAGATGATCATAACTAGGTTTCAGATATGTGAAGAAACATTGTGCCACGTAGGTTCTATCAAATTAGATATCTCATAGACAAACTAGTTTGTTATTCATGTTAAACGTGACTACCAATTAGATAAGGGGTCATGTAAATTAGATAGTGAAATCAACTAAAGTCAAACCTGATAATATCACTAATAAACATTAGTTATGACAATACTCTAACAATCATCAATAACTGATAATGTAAATACTAATAACTTATAACAATAAAAAATATTTAAACAATCAAAGTTTAGGTTTACAATGAAGTAAAATCAAGTTAAATACGACTATATTATGAACCTTACAGCCAGTGATGATCACGGAGAACTAACTACTCATACTTATAATCAGATCATTTAATCTTGATGCACTTGATTGCTTATTGTTACTTGCCAGCAGCCAAAAGGCTGCAACTTTCTTCTTTGCGCAAAAATGTTGTCGAATGTGTAGTCTACCCAAAAAGTTAAAGTCGAACACGCTTTTAAAAATTCTGTAAGCCCATAGGCCCATATATTAGTGTAGCCTTTTCTTTTGTGAGATGGGCCTTTAAAACTTGCGATCCAATCTATTAATTCCCACAAATCCATATAAGCTTTTATGACATCAATTAATTCATTGCAATTATCAGCCTGTTTCTTTTAACAACAAATCCAAAGCATGATTATGTGGGCTTCAACTTGCATGAAATTTCTTTTCGAGTTTTCAGAACACTAGAAACATTAATCTACTTTTAAAAATTTTATAAGTTGTATTAACTTTAATCCAAAAGTTTAATTATTGTTCATTTAAAATGGAATATCTAATGAATTTTTTATACTGAAATAGAAACAAGTTAAAAAAGTTTTGAAGATAAATGAACGATTCTAATATTTAAAAAAAAATTATTTTGATTGAATCTTAAAGAGGAAAACCAAACTTAACTATTTCTTTTAATTCCACTTCCATCAAACACGTGAGCCGCAATGAGTAGCCTTTTATTTTGATATGCATAATTTGATTAACTTTTTTTCAAACCAATTCGCATGAATATATTATGAGTCACGTCACTCGCTTTTATATTTATTTAACTTATTTTATTTTGTTTTATTTTATGTCTTGAGTTTGTTTTTTTATAAATGTTTTAATATAAAGAGTTATTGTTTAAATTGGATTTTATATGTGAAATGTATAAAAGTATCATGCAAGAATAAAATATACAGATTGAATTAAGACGTAAGAGATGAAACTACATGTACAGATGAATTATCATGCAAATATAAAATTATCACGCCAAGAGTATTCTCGCATGATAATATCGTCTCTGCGTGATAATTTCATGTTAGTGTAATTATTTTTGCGTAATAGTTGCACCCATATGACACTTTGTATTTTAAATTTTCACCAAAAACATTAATAAATTTATTCATTTAATATTACACGGATCAAAATACATGATTTATTACAAATATTACTATAGTTTATAAAGCGTTATTGTACATAACTAAACCAAGTAAATAAACTTCTTCGTTATTTAAATGTTCAATATGGTGTGATTAAGATAATCAAGATCCACATCACCATGCATTTTTCAGAATTAAAAAAATCGAAATCCAGATAACCATCATACAACTTTGATTGTATAAATACAAGTCAAAGTCATATGACTCATATTTTTTTATTATCCGAATTTTGACTTTTACACTCTGAAAAAGTCATACTCATGAAGTTGGGATGCTTTGCTCATTCCTAAAGAAATTGTGAGGATCAACTCTAGCTTTCACTCTTGTTAGCCTCTTGTAATTTGTCTCTTTAAAATATTTGTGCCCATAAACCGTACCTTCAATAGATGCATTTTTACCATGGTTATTAACACCAATATCCAAATCCCTATAGTTCAAAAATGCTTCTCTAGGGTTTTTAGACACAAATGGAGTCATGTAATCATACATCATTCTTGTGTAATTCAAGTATCGATTTCGCGCTTCAATACCGCGCTCTTCCCACAACACTAGGTACTGAATCTTCGCGATGTTCCCCGCTCGGTGCGGGAAAGGCTTTGCGAATTCAGATATTTCGCTCATCCTTCCACCATACGGGTTGAAATCCACCAACAGGTTTTCGAGTTCTTTCATCCTTTCGAATATGAACTCGAAACCCTGTTGGGAAATAGGGTTTTTCAAGTAATCAGATTTACTCTTGAACGGGCCGAGTCGACTTTCAGGCGTACGGCTCAAAAGCACGTTGCTCGGAGTCCCGATCGGGAACTCCGCAAGGTAAAGCACAGACTCGATCCAACTCATTTCGATACAATCTGACATTTCTAACCCTAATTCGGGGAAATCTTTGTTCATGATTTTAACAAGATTCCTTGACTTTCCTAGGTACAACGTTAAAAACGTACCACGTATAACCTTTTCACTTTTGGTATTATTTATGATATCCAAACTCATTCTAATGAAAATATTATTGTCTAGCTTATCCGCAACTTGTGTCCACCGTTGCGCGATCACGATAAGGCTTTGTTCCGATGTTCTGTTGACGTTAAACACCGTCACGACCCGTGGAACACGAACCAGCTTGATCTTATAGGCTAGAACCACACCGAAACTCACACCGCCCCCGCCCGAGATGGCCCAAAACAAGTCTTCACCCATGGTCCTACGGTTCAAAACCTTACCATTCACATCAATTAACAAAGCATCAAGAACATTATCAACAGATAAACCATATTTCCTCATCATGGTCCCATACCCACCACCACTAATATAACCACCAACACCAACCGTAGGGCAAATACCCGCAGGAAACCCATGGGTGTTACTCTTCTCGGCTATTCGATAGTACACTTCACCGAGGGTCGCACCGGATTGGACCCATGCGGTTTCTTGATCGATATCAACGTCGATCGACTGGAAGTTGAACATATCGACGACAAAGAAGGGTTTGTTCGTGTTTGTGACGTAGGAAAGACCTTCAAAGTCATGGCCACCGCTTCTAGTGACCATGAGCAACTCGCTACGTTTGCCGCACACGATAGATGATTGAATGTGGGATACATGTTCAGCAGTGATGATTAAAACAGGCTTTGGTGTTGTTGATTCGTTGAATCGACGGTTTCGAATGTAAGATTGTAAGACGGAGGGGAAAGATGAGTTCGCCGGAGTGTAGATCACTCCGGTGATCGGAAAAGAAGGGTCCGATCGGGTGATTAGACATTGAATGAAGTTATCTGTGATTGAAGTTGAAGTTGTAGAAGTTATTTGGGTTGAGAGGAAGATAATAAGTAGAGTTAAAAGTGAAATATGGTTGTTGAAAGAAGCTAATATTATTGTCATTTTGGTGATATTATGTGCATAGTTTTAGGTTTGGTTGATACATGCAATTTATAGACAATTAAAATTTGAAATTTACGTTTGGTTGTCGAAAATGTCAAACTGATACTTAACCCAAAGTTTAAAATATTAATTTCAGATAAACAATATTTTATAAATAACCACTCCCATATGAGAGGCGGAGGTGAAATTAAAAATTGAAGACTAGTTTTCATTTATTTTTATTAAGTGAAGTATTAAGTAATCATTATAATTTTTAAAAAATTTAACAAAATCTAAATTTTCAATTTTTTTTTTATGAATACTTATTTAGTTTAATCTTAATCTATATTATATTTTTAATTTGTTATTATTCGTTAAAAATTAGTTTCAAATTTCAATATTGGATAGACAAAATTTGTTCTTCACTCATAGTGTCTCGTCTCCTCCCACTAAGCATCCCTTCAAGTATTTAATGGTTTAGAAGATATATTGGTGTAATTATAAGATGAATTCGACACTTAAGTGTTCGACTTAAAAATGTATCACTTTGGTGGGTGTCAAAATTCTAGTATCGGTTTGAAATATGTTGTTTATGAAAAAAAACATGTATCAATATATAGATTCAATCACCCGCTATGTTTATTTTTCTAAAAGGCTAGCGGCAATGGGTATTCACTATGGCCGCCAAGACCTTAGCAACAAGAAGGCAATGATGGCATTGATGGTGGTGGTGACATAGGTAATGATGTCAGAGAAAGAAGTTGTATACATAAATGGTGGTGTGAATACAAATATAAATGTTTATAAATTCAAGGGGCTTAGGTATAGTGTATAAAAACGTGAAATGGTCAAATTTCTTGATTTTAACATAATATCAAACTAAAAAATCACTTATGAAAGCAAACTCTATCGTAAAAGACCAAATCCAATTTTTTTTTGGAAATAAGGACTAAATCCAACCATGACGACCATTCGTATGCTTTACTTTAAATTAAACACTTAACATATTAAGTTTATAATCAATAAGATTGACTAAGATATTAAATATTGCTAAAAGAATACTTTTTAGAGCTAGAGACATACGTAACGAATTTTAAATATTGAAAATATTAAAATAGTTAATAACAAATAATTACATTGTATTAATCTATACATTTTTATATTTTGAAGTTTGAACGGCAATGTATGTATATTTAATATTTAAAAAATCCACCAGAATACGATACATAATACATAGAATAAGTCAAACACAAGCAGAATGTCAACCATGTAGAATTTGACTTTTTTTTATTGTTTTAGGAGGGGCACCAATGTCACACCACATCGCACCACAATTGTGGTGGCATTGGTGTCGCCGACTCGTCACACCATGCCACGTGAAAGTAGCCGTTAATCAAGAGATTCATTGAAGAGAGGACACGGTGAGCAAGTGCTGGAATCACACTTCATACATTGTGAAAAGGGGGTGGTGGCGGTGGTGCCGCACGGCGTCAAGGCATGACGTTGTGTCACGCCGTGCTCGCCCCTTCCACCCTTCTAAGGGTGTTAATTATACATTTAGTTCTAGAGGCATTCAGTCTTATCATCAAATAAAGTTTATATGGATGTCAAGAATTTACAAGTGACATGTAAGATAGTAAATTAGTGTTGGAATTTTGGACACAAAATAATTATATTTATATATTTTTTATATAAATAGTTTTTTATTTATTGGTTTAAGTTCTCGTTTTGTAACGAACTATACCGTGTCCAAACTAAAACTAAGATTAATAAGATATCGATGCTCGAAGTTGAGTGGTCGGAATGAAGAAAGTTAAAACTTAGATGATTATAGTAGAAAATTGTTACAATTTTTGCATAATATTAATAAAACCATGTATTGATTAACATGGATGTTTTATGTTTTGACCAAGTCTTTTATAAATATTATGAATGTTTATTATGGATTATAATTTATATTAAAAATTGATATTAAATATGTAATGAATAAAATGAGAGTTTTAATTTGGCTTCATAAAACATTTCATAAATCAAATAGAAGTTTTGGTTGTGAATTATAAAACTCATATTAATATGAAGTTTTTAGCATGAGTATATAATTAAACTCATGATGAAAAAAAAAAGAAGAATAAATTTATTCTCTTTAGATTCAATAAGTTTCATAAAAATTTAGAGAGAAATACTCTCTAAATTGTTCTTCCTAAACCATCATCTTTAATCTTTTTTCATATAACATCATAACACATATTTAACCCAGTGATCTCTCAGGCCGAGACATTTCCCGGCAGTACATATTGCATTGATTGTTGTACCCTGTGAGACAAACGTGTTGTCTTGAGTAGAGACGAGAAATCTGTTTTAAGGGTTCCGTGTCTAACACGATCCTCAGCCACAACCGTCAATATTTTGTTTGTTAATTGTTGTAGTCAAGGGGTATACTTGAAGATTCGAACGCGATGAACACTCATGTCAAGAATACTATATGAAGACTCGTTGGAGTATATACTAAAAACGAATGTTTGAATCAAGTTTGGTACATAAATATTGTTTATATTTATTTTTCTAGTCGTATCTGTAAACTGTATTATACTATAATACTTCTCATGTCTATCGAGAGTATCGTTAGAATTATTATTTTTTAATATAAAAATAAACATACTTCCTACGATTCCTACGATCAGAAGCCGTTAAAAAATAAGAGAGTCTAAGTTAATCTATAGGTTGTTTTATTCTTTTCAATTTATTTGGAAATTGTTTTTATTTTTTTTGTAGAAACGATGATAAATAGTGAATCCGTATTGTGATTGGTCAGATGAATACGTAGCAAACCAAGACTGGTTAGAATTATTGTAGCTTATTTTCGTTATTTATACATCTATTTTTAGTTTTGTTTTCTTCATTTTCTTTTCTTTTATATGTATTTTAATTTATTTTACATTTTCTTTTAGTATTTAAATATGTTTGTTCTCTTAGAGAGCGTTTGGTTGAAAGAAAGGAATGGAATTGAGAAACTAGTATAATTTTTAAGTAAAATTATGTTTGAGTGGGTAATGAAATATAAACCCAATGGAATGTTTCACCTCAAATTCCCTTGGTTGTGGGATTTCAAATTCCCTCTTTAGATGGAAGGAATTTAAAATCCCACAACCAAGGGAATTTGAGGTGAAACATTCTCTTTGGTTTACATTTTATTACTCACTCAAACATATTTTACTTAAAATTTATACTAGTTTCTTAATTTCATTCCATTCTTCCAACCAAACGCTCCCTTATTGTCACCGTTACTAATTTTTGCACTTCTATTCTATCGATGGTTGAAAATATACAATCAGAAATTATGACTATGAGTGTGAAAAGAAATTACGGACATCGTCGTGTAACGCGGGTATTCAATCTAATTTTATTTGTTCGTGAACTTCCAAATCATTCATAAACCCAAAGCTCTTCAAACTCCAGTTAATTAAGGTTTTGTTTATGTAAATATAAATCTTTAAAAAAGTTAGGGGATTAAGTGTAACGGTGTTTGGTTGTAAACAAAGAAACCAGAAAGTAAAAATGTTCCTACAATCATCATTTGAATTTTATTTCTTTAAAACAATTGATGATAATCAATCTTTAAAAAAGGTTAGGGGATTAAGTGGAATCAATTTCAGTTCCCTAGAATTTTATTTCTTTATTACATTCTATTTTTTTAGAAAAATATATACTACTAATACTAAAAGACTCACAACCATTGATGATAATCAATCTGGTTAACTAAGGTTTATTAATTATAGCTCCAAGAACTATTCTACGAAGCTAGAAACATATATAACATACTTTGGATGTAGAAAATATTAATATAGTTAATAACAATTAATTAAATTACATTAATCAATACGTAGTCTATATTTAATCTGTCCAAACCACTAACCACCCGTATAATATATTGTTTTCCCTTTGTAAATACTAAAGTGAAGTTTCTGACCAATCAAAGGTTAATAATATAGCTTCAAAAACTAAACTAAAAAGCTAGGAACATACTTGCAGTATTTTGAATTTAGAAAATTATACAATAATTAACTAGGGGAGGATCCAATGTAAACAAACATTAAGTTGAAAACCATGTAAACCAAATTCTGACCATTGATTACTTAGATTAATGGTTATAAATTTTTGTGAGACTAAATTTGAAAAAAAAATTAAAAAAAACGTGTGATTTACTTAGAAAAGGGTACTTTCGGTATTTTATATTTAAATTGAAACTGAATTTGGTTTTGATTTCGGAAAAAAAGGGCGAGATTCATGGTTCCCGATTTTGTATCTTCGGAAGGTTAATCTTGATTAGGGTTAACTTGTTTTAGGATTCAAGAAAAGATAGTTTCTCTTAAATTCAAAGGTATTGACAGGAAGACGAACCCCTAATTCGGTAATCGGCATTGAAGGTGCGTAATCTTCACTTTGTGATATGTGTTTTGTGACGAAATAGGTTCTTGAAATACATAAAATTCGATATGAAATTGAGCACTCTTAAGAGATTTCAGTAGCGTTCTTGACATTGTATAACTATTAGATTTAGGTTTAATGTTTGAAGGTCGCAAAAATCACTGAAAACAAACGATTGGGTTTAATGTATGTTTGGTTGCCTGTGAGATTTCAGTTCGTAATTGGTTTGTGCAAAATTCAGGACATTTGTAAAGGGAAAATTAGGTTTAAGGGGCGGCTAATAGTATGTAATTATCAAACATCAAAATGGAAATTAGTTCATATACGTACCATAAACAAATGAATGTTTTAGTGGTTTGGTATGGTAAAAATTATTAGTAAATCGACAATGTTGATAATCTACTTGATTAATGGTGTTGAAATGTAGATGGTTAATTAAAAAGTATTGATTCATGTATGTATGTTTCAACTTTTATGAGAAGGGTAAAGTTGATGAGTTTGATAGTATATGTATCTTTGACTCAATCAAACAAAACCATGAAGTTATGAAGGATTTTTTGTTCACATTAGTTTGATTATTGTGAATGTAGTTATTTTTTACTATAACTACTTCGTTTGACATTTGAAATTGGTTGTGTAGGAATTGGAACAGTGTATAATTTTACTAAAATCACCATGTCAACATGTATGTGTGATATTAGAATTTTGTTTTGAGTAATATGGTGAAATGTAGTAATATTTAACAATAATATTTGTGTTTGCAGGTAGAATGAAAAGTGAAAAAATTGCAAAATGATCAAGTTTTAGTAAGTTCACCAACACTGTTGATGAACCTATAAAAATTGACGACACCGAAGAACCGTCTTCTAATTTGAAAGGTATGCAATTTAATTAGTTAGTAATGTAAATTTATTAAAAATAAAATTGAAGGAATTATTATGTGTTGATTGTTTTTGTTGTGTTAAAATAAAAATGTTCATATATGTATCATGACATTACTCATGCTTAAATCTAATGTATAATGTCACACCCCCACTAAAGCGGAAACACGGGAATGTAACGAGACGGGATCGTCATAACACATGGTATACATTAGAGAAGCAATATAAGTATGATGACAAGCGTGTCATGACGTCACCCGAACACAAATGGAGACTTGTGTCGTGTTAGTCAATATTCACGACAACATAGCCATAAACATAACACAAAGATGATCACATAATCAAATAGTAAGACATTGTT
>BJCM01000214.1:0-20476 GCA_018326385.1 Flaveria bidentis | reverse complement strand
TTCAATATTGTTGAGGTTATTCCTTAATCTTGTAATTTTGTAAAGTCGTAATCCTTGGTACTTTTTTTATTTTATTTCCACCATCGCTCAAAACTATATTTAAAAATTAATTTCACCATTTAAGAGACACATCTAGAAAACATTAATTTATTATTTTCCACCACCCCTCAAAACTTAAAAAGTTGTACACACTCACACACACTCCGAAACTGCTTGATGGCTTCTATATAAGATGTTTTTCACCATTAAATTCGACATACAATTTCCTCTGGCATTCTCACACCCAAAAGCAAAACAAAAAGCATTGATTCAACAAACCCAATCAATTTCATTCAAAGAACATTCAAACCCACATCATCTCTCCAAGGTATCACACTTATCTCTTCTTTGATTCCTCTGAATCTGTTATATCTTTGCATCTTTTGTTTGATCCCCACAAGGTGTTCAATGAAACGTGTCAATGGGTACCCAAGTATCATATGTTATGAGTTCAGAATCTAGACTGTTCAAGATTTGATTTTTTTTTGCATAATTTATTGTTTGCTTGATGGGTTTTCTGTGATTCTTTGGTGGGTGAACTGTGAATGTATGTTTCTATTCTTTGATTACTTCAAATAGGCAATGAGTGAGTGCTGTTTGGCTTATGTGATTAGCATTATTTACTGCTTGATATGATCTATTAGCTTTGTTTGGTATGTGTATATGCAAATGGTTATTTGCCTAATTTGAAATCTTTCTTCTTTTATGTTTTTTGTCAATTGGGTGATGTCACAGCTCATTACAATTCATATTGTTTGCTGTTTGGTTTTATTAGTTGTCACTTCTGGCCAGATACAGTTGAACAAAAACTTTTTGGTGTAACATCAAATACATACGTGTTGTCAGAAATGTTCTATTATTAGCACGACCTTGATTAACAAGATTAGACACTAATGAAATATTTTTACAGGAAAATCAAGTGTTAGAAGCTCTCAAAAGTTCAACATACCTTGTGAACTTGCATGGGGTTATCATTTTCATGCCCATTTGCAGCATATACAGATATAGAATCAGCCCTGAAATCCATCAGTATAGAGGATGGTGAGGTTAAAAGTTTGGGGCTATCTTGCAGTTTTAAGATCCATGATTCTGAGGCATCTGCAATGCAGTTAATGGGCTCTCAAGTTATGAAGATTGATAAATCTGTTAGCTTTAAGGTTTCTTCAGATAAGCATGTTGAAAAGACTGAAATGCCCTCTGAATCCCCAAGATCTGACAAGGTTTTTGAAGATCTTGAATCAGGAAGTCCCAAACATGAAGCAGCAACAAAGCTGCAAAAAGTTTACAAAAGTTTTAGAACAAGAAGAAAGCTAGCAGATTGTGCAGTTTTAATTGAACAAAGCTGGTATGTTCTGTAAATTTTTATTTTTAATATAATCACTGAAATCATGTAGATTGTAATGTTTCTGATTTTTTTGTATATTAATGCATTGTTGTAGGTGGAAGCTGTTAGATTTTGCAGAACTTAAAAGAAGTTCTATATCATTTTTCGATCTTGATAAACAAGAAACAGCCATTTCGCGTTGGTCTAGAGCAAGAACAAGGGCTGCCAAGGTAAATATACAATAATACAATGCTTTTATTAAAAGTTGAATTAGGTAGCATTATGCACCATTAATAAATGCAACAAAATTTATAAAAATTGTATTTTTTTATATTTTCCAGGTTGGCAAAGGCTTATCGAAGAATGGTAAAGCCCAAAAGCTTGCCTTGCAACACTGGCTTGAGGCAGTAAGTTAACCAACTTTTACATCAATCTTTTTTCTTTTAAATTTAAAGTGATATAATTTTTAAGTTATTAAGTATTAATTAAAACTCATTTACTAAAACAGATTGATCCAAGACATCGTTACGGGCATAATCTTCACTTCTATTATGTAAAATGGTTACATTCTCAAAGCAAAGAACCCTTCTTCTATTGGTAAGTACATTGTCAATTAAACTTAATTCATAGGAAGATTATCATATTAATATACATAGTTCTGGTATTTAATATACAATTTTATAAAAACTCAGGTTGGATATAGGAGAAGGAAAAGAAGTGAATCTTGTTGACAAATGTCCCCGATCAAAACTTCAGCAACAATGCATCAAATATCTCGGCCCCGTATGACACTTTTCGTCTACTAAAGTTTTGGTTTATCTTTAGATTAAAAGAACAAATGTTTACCATTTCTATTTGTTTATTTCTAACAGATGGAGAGGAAGGAGTATGAGGTTGTAATCGAGGATGGAAAACTTTTATATAAACAAACTGGGGAATATGTAGACACAACTGAATCATTAAAGGGTTCTAAATGGATTTTTGTTTTGAGTACATCTAGAACTTTATATGTTGGAATAAAGAAGAAAGGTTTATTTCAACATTCAAGCTTTTTAGCTGGTGGAGCCACGTTAGCAGCTGGGAGACTAGTTTCCGAGAAAGGTGTTCTAAAGGTAATGAGAACTTAATTAACATACCACCAATTCTAGCTTCGTAACGATGTATAAACTCTTTTTGTAAATTTATGCTAATATTGTTTCCTCTATGTGATTATTTAACAGGCAATCTGGCCTCACAGTGGTCATTATCGTCCCACCCAAGAAAATTTTCAGGATTTTGTTTCGTTTCTCCAGGACAACGATGTTGATACCACTTATGTCAAGGTAATAACAAAAATTCCAAAGTTTTTTTTACTTTTCTTTGTATGCTAGAAGATAACAATGCTGATTAATTTCATGTTTTTCAATTATTATTGCTACCAGATGGATGCAGATGAAGATGATAGTGAGTCTCTTAGCAAGCAGGGCACTAGCCTTCATATAAGAACATTCTCTTCAGAAGAGGATGTGAGCGAAAAAGAGCGCCTGGATACAGAAGACATGCATTTAGAGGATCATACCTCAAAAATGGCAATTGTCATGAAGCAGGTTACTACTTATCTACCACTGGAATCACCGAGGAAATCAAGACTGTCTCGATCATCCAGTAGGAAACTAAGTACTCTCAGAATACCAAACAAAGATAACACTATATTGAACTTCAACACCGAGAATCAAGTTGATGAAGCGAAGAACTCAATAGGATCCCCGCAGATTCACGCGGCGCCAGCAAATGACATGTCAGATGATGAAGCTGAGCCAAATTTAGAGAATACAGTTCCTAAAAAGTCGATCTTACAAAGGATAGACTCACATAAAGGGACAAAATCATTTCAATTGGGAAGACAGTTATCGTGCAAATGGAGCACGGGGGCTGGACCTCGCATCGGGTGTTTGAGAGACTACCCTACTGAGCTGCAATCACATACATTGGAGCAAGCAAATTTATCTCCTAGAAGTGCTCCTTGCAACCATAAGCATGTTAATAAGAGTTTGTTTCATAGTGCACCTTACAGAACAAGATCTTCCCCAAGCCAAATAGGTGGATTTACAGAGATTTTTTGATTAGATTATATTCTTTTTAGGGTGAATATGAAATTGACTTAGGAATTTAATTCATTCTTTTTGAAGTTGAGATGATCAAACATGCATACACATTAGTTTTCTTGTTTTTTTACTTATACAAATACAGATGGAAAGAAAAGTGTAGATGTTACATGTGTATTCATTGATAACCTCTTTTTACAGTTGAATAATATAATGGCAGAAAGTTCATTTAGTTTGTTTGACCTTGCAAACATATTATATTACTGTCTAGGTTGTACTTTATGCATAGATGGCTGTACTTTACACCCTACACTTTGTCACACTTGTCACTACAGCAATCTTATCTGTAAACGCTTAATTGCAGAAGATTTACAGGAAACTTTGATATAGCATTTGATCTTTTTCAAAAATGGAGCACCTTTGACTCTTGATTAGTCAAAGTTACAAAAATCAATGCTTTGCTTTGAGTTTACGGTGGATTTATGGGGAAATGGAGGTCTCATTTGCTTGTTGACACCGAGTAGCAAATTGTGCATTCAGCACTTCATATAAAATTTCATGTATAAATAAATTAACTAATACATAATACGCGAAATGATTTAGCAATTAGCATATTTCATGACTACTGAGGTCAAAACAAAAATATATAAAAAAACAGTAAGGGTTGGTGATGTGTAACATGTTTTGAGTCAGTGTGCCTGATATAAAACAAAGATCCATGAGAACCAAATATTCTTGGCCCTAGGTTTTGGTACAGCAATATTATGAAGTTGTTTAATCATATAATACTGCAAATTGCAGTTCTACTTGTCCTTGGTACCATCTTCAAGGCCCCAGATTTCCTTTGAGCAATGGAACATGGTGAATACATGTGATTGAGATGCCCAACCATCATTTTAATAATCATTGGGGATTTACATCAATTGCCACTCTTATGAGTGGATCTTTAATGCTTTCACATTGGTGATTTAATCAAGAAATTTGATTCCCACATGTATGTTTTTGTTTATGGTATAAGTTTTTCGATAAATATTTGTTTAGTAAGTCTACATGATCATAATTTTCTGTTGTTGACTTATACATTATTATTTGGATCTTGTTTTTAATAGCAGTAATTGTCTCAAAATAAACTAAATTTTTGTAATTATGTTTACCATGTTAAAATTATTTATTTTTTAATGTAGCAAATTTTGAGAATTTATTGTTTTATGTTATGTTAGACCGAAATCGGAAAATTGGCTATATAACATAGATAGCATGATTAATATTTATTGTATTTGTGTGTAATGAAGATTTAATGAAAGAAAAAAAGTTACATATGTAAAAGGGAATGAGTATTTAGACACTTCAAAATTATAAATCAACATTCTATATTTCTACATGTGTCGTGTAGCCTCGTAAGCATCGTATATCCTTATACGAGTCGTACAGACTCATACCCCTCGTATAAGGGATCGTATAGTCCTATATGGGACATGTAAACCCTCTGACAGCCCCTTGAAATTTTGTGTCATCAGTGTCGTAATTTGCTATATGTATCGTATAGTCTCATATGTATTGTATAGTGCTATATGAAACGTATAACCCTTTAACAACACTCTTGAATTTCATCAATTTCAATATTTTCATATGTAAAATTGTTGATGTTAAAATAGTTTTACTACTAATAATAAAAATAGTTTTACTTTTATTAAAATAACTCAAAAGCAAAAAATGGTACAAAAGTAAAAACAAATGAGGGGCTACCTTTTGTTAAAGTTACCCCTACATGAAAAGGTTAATTTAAAGATATCACTAAAGGTAAGCACAATCATAACAAAAGTATTAAGTTTAAAATGTTTTGATGACATTGAACATAAATCACAACATAACTTTCACATGCTAGCTTGAATGTGCATCCCATCCTATAAATTAAAAGGATGAAACTTTTATCATCTTATTGATACATAAAGTTAATTTTAAATTCAAGAATTCTAACTATTTGAAGCAAATTGTCTACCATTTCAGCTAACACAATACATTTAAATGCTTTTATGATCAATTGATCATTGTTCAAAGAACAGACAAGAAGCTGGCAACATAAAACATTAAGGTACCATGATTAATATATTATTGTATTTCAAATTGTTGGTTTATGTGTTGAATTCATGCATGTTTACGACAATGTTAGATTAATCATGGAGTATTAATTGATAATTGTGATTAGGAAGAATCTTATCCTCATCCACTTTAAATTTAAACCGATTAGATGTATGATTTGGATAGTTGATTTTGGTTTGAGTCTTCATATCAAGCTCAATAAGTCAAACATGTTGGTCAAGTTTATATCATACTGATTTGACTTTAAATTCATGACACATTGTATTTTAGCGTTGCTTTATTTCATTTCACTGTCCTAAAACACTCATTGTTATTTAAAAATATTTTAAAGATAACTTATAGATAATAGAACATGACTACATGAGTATTAATAGGAATGCTGAATTAACCCTTTAAAGGTCTTGAACATAAAGAATTGACAACTACTTTAAAGAGTAACCCTTGTGAATAATAGCCCTTGAAGCTTGTAAGTAGATTAAAAGGGTATCCTTCTAATGAGGCGAGTGAGTTGGGTTGGATGTATACGAGCCGATTTGTTTGTAAGCTACTTGAGATCAACTAGGCTAAAAGCTCGAATAAAATAGGATCTAATGAGCTCGAATTCAAGTCTCACATACCGAGCTTTGACTCGGTTAGCGAGCCTAAACGAGCTAGTTATATACAAAAAATTGTTTTAGAATATATATACATATAAGTCTCTCTCCCTATTTATATATCTATATAATACTAATTTTTTTATACATATCACAATAAATTTGCGTGTAACTATGCACATAGATAAAATAATCAAATAATTATTAAATATACATGATGATCCGAACTCAAGTTTAAAATACTACTCACGAGCCAAACTCTATTAAGTTGTGTGAGCCGAGTTCAAGAGCTCGACTTCGCCTTAGTTACACCCTTAAGATAAAGAACCTTAAAAACAAGTGTCTCATGTCTAAAACTCACCAATTTAGGGGTTGTTTGACATCCTCTTAATTAGTCTCTTAATGGTTTAACATTTAATGGTTCAGACTATTTGCTTCGTGAGCAAATGATTGAATGGTTCAGACATTTGCCTCTAAATGATTAAACATTATATTAATACTGAATGTTTAAGACCTCTTATCTGAATTGGTCAGACATTTGTTTTTGAATAGTTAAATGATATACTAAATCTTAATGGTTCAGACATCTTAATGGTTCAACGTCTAATGATTCAGACCTCTTATTAGTTCAACATTTAATCATTAAGTTATTATCAAACAACCCCCTTACATGGCTTGGAATGACCATAGGAAACCCAGTTATATTGTATATTGGACCTTAGATGACTTGAACAAGATCACTATTGGGTTGATTCATAACGGGTCGTTTGTTCATTAATGGGTCACAAGTTAAACTTTTGACACATTTCACTTTGTTTTCTAGTCCAATAAACTCATGTATTATATAATAATTTAGCATAGTTTGATGATTTGTAGTTAAAACTTCTAACAAGAAACCTTAAACGTGTCATATCAAAGCCCATTTTTGCTATATTAATCATTTACTGCTTGTATCTTGTGAATGATGCTTTAAGTTCATAAATACATGTAACTGATGTGCCATATAACTGCTATTAACACCATTAAACCTATACAAAATTAGAAACTACAACATAAATATATCACTTACAATTAGAATAATGGACCCACAGAAACAATTCATGTGTCATGTGATTTTAATTTTTTTTTGAATCAAACAAGGATGTACATTTTTATTTCATTACACACATAAAACCAAAAAGTTGCATGAGTAATTTACGGAGTGAACCAAACAAGATTCCATAATTAAGGCATGAGAAACGATTATTATACTAACCTCGATATCCCCAAAAGGTACTTGAAAATTTGTTTTTTTCCATCAATCTCCTCAAATATTCAAAATCAGTCACCATCTAAATATAAGAAATAGAAATAACACACAAAAAAAGAAAAAAATATATTAAAAAATGCACCACTAAAACACACACACACCCCACCATCCTAGAACACTACTCTCTCATTCAATCTCTCATCATCATGCATCAGTTGCCCCACTTTCATCACTTTGCATCCACACCACACCAACAAATCATCTCTTCAAATTAAGAACAACCTCATCTTCCCATCAATCATATACCCAAAAAAGCACAATCTTTGATTCTTTCCCCCTTAGTTTATGCTAAAAAATGTTGGAATCTTTGTTTATTCCCATGGTTTTCAAGATTCCCATAAAGAATATCAAAGGTAAGAGCTTTAGAATCATATCTTTCAATCCCATTTCATGTTCATGCTCTGTATTTGCTCTTATAATCTTGTTGGGTCTTGCTGATTCTGTGTTATCTGCTAAACATTCTAAAGATTCAGCTTCATTAGGGTTTAAAATTTCAGGGTTTAGTTATGGTTCTGATAGATATGTGGATGGTAATGGTAAAGCTAAGAACTTGATGTCTGAAAATGGGGTTTTTGAATTTGGGTTTTTGGAGAAAGATGGTGAATTTGTTGTTGGGATTAGGTATAACTTAGGCCCCAAATCTGCTAATGTTCCTGTTTGGACTGTTGGTGGTGGAGTTAGGGTTTCAATTAACTCAACATTCACACTTTCAATGGATGGAAGACTGATATTGTTTGAAAACCCTAGTAATTCTATCATTTGGAGCACTGATACCTCAAAAATGAATGTTGAAACAGTTAATCTTTTGGATAATGGTAATTTAGTCTTGATGGGAAGTCAAAATAAAGTGGTTTGGCAAAGCTTTGACCGACCGACCAACACATTGCTCCCTGGTCAAACTCTTAGTTACCCTCAAAACCTTAGAGCCCCTTCTACAAAATCGGTTAGTAGTTACTATACGTTTGTGATTAATCACGAAGGGCTAGCTTTGTTGTGGGAAAGTAATATCACTTATTGGAGAACCTATTTGAGTTCATCATCTACTACTGTTAAAGAAGTCAGGTTTAATACAAGTGGTGTTTTAGAACTATACGATGATACAGAAAAGATTGTTTCGTCGATTTCAAGTAAAGATTTTGGCGAAAGTTCTGTGAGTTTGAGGCATTTAAGAATGGATCAAGATGGGAACTTGAGAATATATTCATGGGATGATACTGTTCATACTTGGAGAGTTGGTTGGCAAGCGGTAGAAGATCAATGTAACGTGTTTGGTTCTTGTGGGTTATATAGTGTTTGTGGGTATAATTCCACCGGACCCATTTGCGATTGTTTGTATTCTGATCCGTTAAATTTGGGGAATGAGTTTCCATCACCTGCTTCTGGTAACTCGGGGTGCAAGAAAATGGTCGATTTAGGAAACTGTAAAGCGCATACAAGCATGTTGGTTATGAAACAAACGGTTCTTTATGGACTTTATCCGCCTCATGATGTTGATATGATGTTAAATGAAGAAGATTGTAAAGAGTATTGTTCTAAAGATGCCACATGTTATGCTTTGACTTCGAAAAACGATGGTTCGGGTTTATGCACTTTAAAAAGAACCGTTTTTATAAGTGGATCTACATCCCCTTCGATACCTTCAACTTCATTTTTAAAAGTTTGTTTAGTCCCACAAGCGGTTGCAGCGAAAGGAGCAAATCCTAATGTCACCCCGAAGGTCGTATCTCTACCATTTCGAGGTAACTATAGAAGAATAATAAGCGCTGTTGCCTTTGTGGTTCTTGTGACAGTTATGGTTATTCTAGTGGTTGAAATGTTTATCGTTTTGTTTGTTTATCAAAAGAGGCGTAACAATCCTCAAAAGGGATCACTAAAAGGGGCTAAAACGAATCTTCAAAACAGCCCCTTAATTCGATTATCTTACAAAGAGGTACACGAACTCACATCGGGATTTTCGAATCAGCTTGGTTTTTTTGTGTTCAAAGGTTTACTTTTTGAAGAAACAGTTGTAGTTGCAAAGGTACTTGATGCCACAGTTTTGTCAGAAAAGGAGTTTATAAAGGCGGTCTCGATCTTGGGCGGGATCCACCATCGAAACTTAGTGTCTTTAAAAGGATTCTGTTTTGAGCCGAAACATAAGGTCTTAATCTTCGAGTGTATCCCAAATGGGTCCCTTGATAAATGGTTATTCGACGGAAAGGAAAAAAACTGGCAAAAGAGAGTTGATATCGCGGTTGGAGTTACACGTGCACTCGCGTATCTACACACCGAATGCCAACTCTGCATACCTCACGGGAACCTGAAGCTTGAAAATGTACTGATAGATGAAAACTTAAGCCCGAAAGTGACCGACTTTGGGATCAAGAGCTTCTTACAAGGTGAAGGCGCGTGCTCATCCAACGAGTCACCATCTGAGAGAGACATCTACATGCTCGGGAAACTGTTGACCGAGATCGTATTGTTAAGCAGGGAACCAGTTGGGGATAATTTGGATCAAGTGATGGAGAAAGTGATTCAAGAACAGAAGTATTTAGATAGTGATGATTTGAGAGGGGTTGAAAGAGTCGTGCGGATCGCGTTGTGGTGTATGCAAAATCAGCCATTTTTGAGACCTTCAGTTGGTGAAGTGATGAAGGTGTTAGAAGGTACACTTTCTGTTGATAGACCTCCTTCAAGCTTTGCTTACAGAGATGATTGTGATGATGCAGAGATAACAGTTGCAGGTGTTGGAGAAATTGAACCAGAGTGTCCTAAAGAGTAGTTTTGTAATTTACATGACCTTTGTAGTCTAACTTTAGATTGTAGTTTATAGCTTTTAAGGGGTTCAAGTTCTTTTTGTCACAAGTGGGCCCAGATGAATAGAAACTTGCAGATTTGTTGGTAGTCTTGGAATCTTTTATTCATGAATCCAACAGTACTTGTTGTGTGCACACTCCACATACATATATAGTATATGTATACATATATGTATATGTATATGTAAGTATGCATGTACATATACACATTCCCCTGCTATACTTCACTTTCAAAACGACCAACGCCCTTTAGTATATGTGTACATATAGGTATACAACATATACATGTCCGGTAGTCGAGTGTGTTATTTATGTAACACATTGTGTATCATCAAGGCTTATGCTCCAACTTGAGAAGGGATGTTAGATTTACTTGTTACAAAACTAATTTTGTAATGCTGATAAATATAAACCATTTTAATGCTTTGATGGTTGCTCTAGACAAGAATTTCAACACGTATTGTAAAAATGGGTTGTAGATAATTTTGTAAGACTTTATAGTTTAGAAAAATAATAAATTTAGTGATGTATTTTGGTTGTTAAATTATCGTATTTTTGTTGCTTGTTAAGAACTTAGGTTCAGGTGTTTACATTTGTTTTAAATTTCCTCACTTGTTAGGTTTCTTTGAACTTTCTATCATTTCACTAGCTTACAATTGTATTTATAATGTTACAATTTAGATTTTGGTCATTTTACATTTGGATGTTAAATTTGTTTACCAGCATTTGAATGTTAATTCAAGTACTTAATTTAAAGTGGAAACGAATTCACAATTTCATATGAATTTGAAATTTCAAATTCAAATATTTGTATTGGATTAACTTGAACATGATTCAGATTCGAATAACACGTTACAAACTACCATGACTCATATTTACTATTGCTACCATGGTTCACAAGAGACTGAATCATAAGTCTGAAATAACTTCTTTGTGAAATGCTACAAACCCAATGGCCCATTGGGCATTTCACTATCCATTTACGTTAGAATTTACTATTTTTATAATTTTTAGAACATTCTTTGAGGTACCATTCTGACAAAAGAATTGAGAATGTGTCCTTCGTCGCTATAATTTCTGCTACCCAATTAGAATGAAAAATAAGGTAGTTTACTTGATTGAAAGGAGAGGAATAAATAAAGAGCGGGTTTCAATATTAGGTCAAAATGTTATTTCAACTTATATTAGTTATTAACTCTCTTTGGGAGACTCACTCAGGAGCAGAATGAGAAGTTGTTGAAACTTCCAGGAAAAAACTTCGAATTGGAGGGCGATCCTCCCGGTGAACTGACCGTACCCCAAATATATTATATAGATTGAGGTTGTAACTGAATAAGAGAAAAATGTTATTATGGATTGTAGGGGTGTGCAAGAAACCAAAATAACCGAACCGCAACCATAATAACCGACACAATTTAACCGAAAAAACCGAAACCACTAAAAAACCGACGGTTTGATTTTATGATTTTTTTAAAACCGGTTTTTTAGGTTCGGTTTGGGTTTTGCGTGTAATAGAAACCGAAAAAACCGAAACCATAAAACCGAATTTGTAAATTTAGAAGTATATTCATACACTTATAAATATGACTACCCCATACATTACTTGTTTAATTTATGTTATCTAAAATAGATAAATGTTTAGGTTTTAAGCATAATTTTAAAATTTTTTATTTTGGTAGATTAAATTATTTTTATTGAACTTTTGTTATTGTATTTTTTTGATTGTAATTAATTTTAATGTTAAGTAATTATAAGAATCTATAGATCATGTTTAAAGATCAACAAAATGATGTAAATTCAAAGGTTCTAGCTTAAATATATTACTTTGAACCAACTTAAATAAAAAGCAAAAAAAAAACCTGAAGCCCAAAAACAAAACCGAAAAAACCGAAACTAAAACAAAACCGAAGTGAAAACCGAATACCAAAAACCGAAAAAACCGAAACCGAACGGTTTTAAAAACCTAGAAACCGAAATATCGGTTTTTGGTTTCGGTTTTAGCTTAAAACCTAACCAAACCGACCATGCTCACCCCTAATGAGTTGATATATTTGAATAATTACTATTTAATCACTATAATTTTTTTAATATTTTTTAAAGTGGTTGTGAGTTGGGAAGATAGAAAAAAAACAATGATAAAGGTATAAAAATATTATTTAATTGAAAAGAAGAGATAAAATATAATGATTTTTAATGTAATTATATGGATAAAAATAAAAAAACATACTGTGAATTCTCTTGCTCATGCGTGTTGAAATTCTTGTCTATAGCAACCATTAAAGCATTAAAATAGTTTAATGGTATCGATATGCGTTGTATATCTCCCTTCACAAAAAAAATAAAGTTTTAAATCAACTCACACATATTATGATGTCATTCGGTTCTTAACTTTTATCTGACCAGTCCGACAATCAAACCAGTAAGACGTTTGATTCGACAAAGTTAAAGGACTTATCAAACCGAATCAGTAAGACGTTTGATTCGACAAAGTTAAAGGACTTATCAAACCGATTTTGAAAATATTACAAACAGTTTTGGTCAAGGAGGCTAAAGGACTCGATCCCACCCAATTTTTTTTGTAAGAAAGTGCCGCAATAATTTTCCCTCTAATATTCAGAGCAAAACAACGACTTTCCTCTTTTACCCTACCACCACTACTATATCTGCCCCTTTGCCCTAATTATACATCCACCCTAATCTACTCACACTTTCAACCATCACCACCACCACTACCACCGTCGTCATCGCCGCCGTCAACCACCACCGGCAATGGATCCTCAGGTCCAACAAGCACAGCTGGCGGCGATACTCGGAGCCGATCCTGCGCCGTTCGAAACTCTAATCTCTCATCTCATGTCATCATCCAACGAGCAACGATCGCAAGCAGAGATCATGTTCAATCTGTGCAAACAAACTGATCCGAACTCGCTGTTTCTCAAACTCGGTCATTTGCTCCAACTATCGCCTCACATGGAAGCTCGTGCGATGTCAGCGATTCTGCTCAGGAAGCAGTTGACACAGGACGAGTTGTTGGTGTGGAACAGGTTGTCTCCGGCGACTCAGTCGTCGCTGAAATCTATTCTGTTGACTTGTGTGCAGCAAGAGGAGGCGAAGACGATTATGAAGAAGTTGTGTGATACGATATCGGAATTGGCTTCGAGTTTGTTGCCGGATAACGGTTGGCCGGAGTTGTTGCCGTTTATGTTTCAGTGTGTTTCGTCTGATTCTGTTAAACTTCAGGAGTCTGCGTTTTTGATATTTGCTCAATTGTCACAGTACATTGGGGAGAGTTTGACTCCGCATATAAAGCATCTTCATGGGGTGTTTTTGCAGTGTTTGACTACTTCCCCCAGTTCTGATGTGAGGATTGCTGCTTTGAATGCGGTGATTAATTTTATTCAGTGTTTGGCTTCTGGTGATAGAGATAGGTTTCAGGATCTGCTTCCTGCGATGATGACGACGTTGACCGAGGCGTTGAATGGCGGGCAAGAGGCTACTGCTCAAGAGGCGTTGGAGTTGTTGATTGAGTTGGCTGGGACTGAGCCCAGGTTCTTGAGGAGGCAGTTAGTTGAGGTGGTTGGGTCTATGCTGCAGATAGCGGAGGCTGAGACGTTAGAAGAGGGTACTAGACACTTGGCTATTGAGTTTGTGATAACTCTAGCCGAAGCTCGGGAGAGGGCACCTGGTATGATGAGGAAACTGCCACAGTTTATAAGCAGGTTGTTTGGGATTTTGTTGCGTATGTTGTTGGATGTTGAGGATGAACCCGCTTGGCATACGGCCGAAAACGAGGATGAGGATGCAGGAGAGTCCAGTAATTATTGTGTTGGTCAGGAGTGTCTTGATCGGTTGGCTATTGCTTTAGGTGGGAATACGATTGTTCCAGTTGCATCCGAGCAGTTACCAGCATATCTTGCCGCTCCTGAATGGCAGAAACGTCATGCTGCTCTTATATCTCTTGCGCAAATAGCTGAAGGATGTTCAAAGGTGACAATTTTGTTTGGAATTCATTTTTAGTGGATTCGTGAAGGTTTAATTAGCTGATACATATTGGTTCACATGCATATAAGTCCATTCTTTGCTTTCTATGTTATGCTTCGTTTGTTATTCTCATATAGTATTGGAAAACAATTCCACATCGACTAATTTTGTTATCTTTTGAATGAATTGATTGTGCAGGTGATGATCAAGAATTTGGAGCAAGTGTTGTCAATGGTTTTAAATTCGTTTCAAGATCCACACCCACGCGTGAGATGGGCTGCAATTAATGCAATTGGGCAATTGGCCACAGATTTAGGCCCAGACTTGCAAGTCCAATACCACCAAAGAGTGCTTCCAGCTCTAGCAACCGCCATGGATGACTTTAATAATCCACGAGTTCAGGTTAGTAGTGTTATTTATGCATATATGTTGGTGTAACTATATAACAAATGATAGAACTTCATATAGATACTCGTTTCAGATTGTTTTTTTTTCATGTCGAGCAGGGTTCTTTATTTTGCTTTATTTCCTGTGGAACTTGATTTGATGTAATGGACTTGCTTTCTGTTATTTGGTAATCGGTATAATATATCTGAGTTTCTTTTCTTGATTAGTAAAAGGGATACCCAATAAAGGAGAGAATTTTCTGATTATGTTTCAAACTGTAAAAGGGATACCCAATACAATTTGAACTTCTGTCTTTTTGTTGTTATTATTTATATCACCGGTGATATGTTACATCTCGGATGCATATCCGTTCCTTGTTTGGATGTTGTTATTTATATTACTTTGAAGTTTGAACTCTTGGCTTTTGATTCATTTTGTGTGACATCTTATAATTGTAGCATGTAAGCTTTCTTACAAACTGAGATGGTGTTGTGCTTGACATAATTTAATAGCAAAAGAAACCATTTATCTCTGCTTCTCACTTTCTAATATATTTCTATTTTTGTTTTGCAGGCACATGCTGCTTCAGCAGTGCTAAATTTCAGTGAAAGCTGCACCCCTGATATTTTAACACCTTACTTGGATGGAATAGTGAGCAAATTGCTTGTATTGTTACAGGTAAACCACTGGGGTGGAATCGTGGGTGTTGCTATGCATGTGAGTAGAATAAGACTAAAATTTGTATAAATTGAATTAATGATGTTTTGTTTGTTTTTCTGTAGAACGGTAAACAAATGGTACAAGAAGGGGCCTTGACTGCTCTAGCATCGGTTGCTGATTCATCACAGGTAACTTGACATCAAGTATTTAATTATTCACATGAAAACTTCACACTGGTTGCGCCACTCAGATACATTGTGCATTAACAGGAACACTTCCAAAAATATTATGATGCGGTTATTCCTTATCTTAAAGCTATATTAGTGAATGCTAATGATAAAGCTAATCGTATGCTTCGAGCTAAAGCCATGGAATGCATTAGTTTGGTTGGAATGGCTGTTGGGAAGGAAAAGTTTAGAGATGATGCTAAACAGGTGTGCTTTCATTTGTTCACTGTTCATGTTGTATTAACTAACATTTATGGGACTCTTGCTATATTTTTCTAAGAAAGTTTAAAATAACTGTGGTAATGCTTTATGATGGTTAAGGTGATGGAAGTGCTCATGTCGTTGCAAGGTTCTCAAATGGAGACTGATGATCCCACCACCAGTTACATGCTACAAGTAGGTGTTTTTAAGTTCAACATGCATTCATGATGTTTTTTATAAATATAAGCCTGTGCTTATTGACAATGTATTGTAGGCGTGGGCCCGACTATGCAAGTGTCTAGGACAGGACTTCCTCCCTTATATGAGTGTTGTTATGCCTCCTTTGCTTCAGTCTGCTCAACTCAAACCTGATGTCATCATTACATCGGCAGATTCAGATAATGAGATTGATGATTCAGATGATGAAAGGTACCACCTTTTCTTTTGATTGTTTACTTTTATTTTTATTGTTTAAATTTGAATAATATAGAGTTTCATGCTATGCAGCATGGAGACAATTACTCTTGGTGATAAAAGAATAGGGATCAAGACTAGTGTTCTAGAGGAGAAAGCAACTGCTTGCAACATGTTGTGTTGTTACGCGGATGAGTTAAAGGAGGGTTTTTATCCATGGATTGATCAGGTTGCTTTTTGTTTTATATATATTTGTTATTTGGATAGTGTTTGGTTGATAGGTTTAGAAATGAAGGAATGCCATTGATACCTGTTAAACTTCCTTGTTTGATGGGTTGGAATTAAAAAAAGAAACTTAAACTTAAAGACTCAAACTGATGGCAGAATTTGTTTATACTCTCATTATATTTCCAACCTTTTCTCATACAACTAATAAAGCAAATATCTTTTCACTTGGTAACTTTAAAATAATCTTACCTTTCCACCCATTGTTAGACCTGTGTTCATATTATTCCTAGCGGACAGTCCAATGACCGTTTATTGTTTTGGTACCGAATAAATGTTAATATGCATGCTTCACAGGTTGCCCCAATCTTGGTGCCACTTCTCAAGTTCTACTTCCATGAAGAAGTTAGGAAAGCGGCTGTTTCTGGTATTTTGTCTGAATTTTACCTGTGTTTCGTTTTCTCATATCAGCGGCTATATGTAACTTTGTAATTGGGTTCATTTATTTTTGGTAGCCATGCCTGAGTTGTTGCGGTCTGCAAAGTTAGCCATAGAGAAAGGGCTTGCCCAAGGTCGTAATGAATCTTATATAAAACAGCTGTCTGACTACATAGTTCCTGCTCTGGTTGAAGCTTTGCATAAGGTGATGCTATGTCTGTTCAGATAATAAATTCTAGAGACAACACATTATTACTCATTTACTTATTAGTGGGTTGATTCAGGTTATGCTTTATATATAACATGTCAAACGGGTAAAATAAATGTGCTCACTGTATTTGTTTATATCGTTGCAGGAACCTGATA
The DNA here is from genome assembly GCA_018326385.1 of Flaveria bidentis. Classification (NCBI taxonomy): domain Eukaryota; kingdom Viridiplantae; phylum Streptophyta; class Magnoliopsida; order Asterales; family Asteraceae; genus Flaveria; species Flaveria bidentis. The sequence continues at coordinate 3,333 of BJCM01000214.1, read as the reverse complement.
CAGAAATCTGTGCAAGTATGTTGGTTGCTTTAAATGAATGTATACAGGTTGATTGTTTCTCTTTTTAGTGGTTTTTATTGTTCCCATTTCATAAAAGTTTGAATTAACATCATACTCATTTTAGCTTTAAACAGTGCATATAAATTGTTGAACTTTTTAAAATAAGTGTTTTTTCCCACACTGTTTCAGGTATCTGGGCCACTGTTAGATGAAAACCAAGTGAGAAGCATAGTGGATGAGATCAAACAGGTAATCACAGCAAGTTCAAGTAGAAAAACAGAAAGAGCAGAAAGGGCTAAGGCTGAAGATTTTGATGCTGAGGAAGGAGAATTGCTTAAAGAGGAAAATGAGCAAGAAGAAGAAGTCTTTGACCAGGTTCTTATTAATTCAACAATCTGCTTTCCCATACTGACCTTATTTAGATTAAATATCATTTTTTTATATTTCCATGTCTCACTAATTTGTTGTTACAGATCGGTGAAATACTGGGAACATTAATAAAAACATTTAAAGCCTCCTTTCTACCTTTCTTTGATGAGATGTCATCATATTTGATGCCTATGTGGGTAAGTACTGTGTGTTACCTATCAATTTCACTAGTACCATTTTTTTATCAAATGATTAAACAGCTTGGAACTTACGAGGCTTAGTTGACATTCATGAATAGCATCTATGGGAAATTTCATTTATACCCTTTGTTCTAAAGTTCTGTGTCACCCTTCCACTGAAAAATTCTGTTTCCTAGATCCTAAGCTCCCAAGCAGTGGGAGGAGCCAGGGGCTCTGACCGCGTGCCTATGGAAGAATGGGCCGGCGACTCATTGTTTCCTAGATAAACTAAGAGAATAATATTATGCTTAGTGATAATTTTGATTTCATATTCGTTTATTCAGTGAAAAAAAATGTTTTTACCAAGTAAACTTTTATTTAAATTTTATTATGAAATGGGTAAATTTTAGAAGGTTTATTATTTTTGAAGGGTATATATGATGTTAAGAAATTTAGTGGGGTGATTATGAGAATTTAAACTTCTTAAAGAGAGTGTATGAAAATGTTTTTTTTTTAATTTGCTAAACTTGGTTATTCCTCTGTTTAGGGTTTGTTTTGAGGGTTAATAGTGACATTCATTTTTTACCTAATTTAAGGGCAAGGACAAAACGGCTGAAGAAAGGAGGATTGCTATCTGCATCTTTGATGATGTGGCAGAGCAGTGTCGTGAAGCAGCTCTAAAGTATTATGACACATATCTTCCTTTTCTTCTTGAAGCGTGCAATGATGAGAATCCAGATGTTCGACAGGTCAGCATGATGGCCGACCAAGATTTTGTTTTTGATTGTTTTCTTATGACCTGAACCATAATTTTTTTTCTTTTAATTATAGGCAGCTGTATATGGTCTTGGAGTATGCGCAGAATATGGTGGTTCTGTAATAAAACCACTTGTTGGAGGTAAATATAAAGGCCTGCGTAGATAGCGTTTGCATTTCGTTCCATATTTAAATTGTGTACTTAATTTTCAGAGGCTCTATCAAGGCTAAATGTTGTAATTAGACACCCTAACGCGCTCCAGCCTGAAAATGTGATGGCATATGATAATGCTATTTCTGCTTTGGCGAAAATATGTCAATTTCATCGTGATAGTATCAACTCCACTCAGGTAAGTGTGATTAATTTTACTTGTAAAAGAAGTTGTGATTATTATAATTGTTCATAAAAAATTATATACTTTTTTGAATCTGATTAATGGGTTTACGTATGTTGTTTGTTTGGCAGATTATTTCAGCATGGTTAAGCTGTTTGCCAATCAAAGGGGATTTAATTGAGGCTAAAGTTGTTCATGAGCTGCTTTGTTCGATGGTTGAAAGGTAAGGGATGCATGATGCCGTCTTTTGGTTCGCCCTTTTTATTTTTTAAGTTTATTTTCTCCTGTTTTTTTATATATATTTATGCCGTCCTAACAAGTCTGGCTCTCTATACTACAGGTCAGACATGGAACTTCTGGGCCCCAACAATCAAAATGTGCCTAAAATTGTTTCTGTATTTGCCGAGGTAGTTTTTTTTCTATTAGTTAGTTTTTTTTCCTCAGTTACGTTTACCAAATGTTTGTTCTGATGGATTGAACACGTAAAATAAAATCATATTAAAAAAGGACACATGTCATTTTGGTTGAGCACGTCAAAAGTCATTCAAAGTGTATTTATAAGGAAATAAGCCTCTTTTAGTTATTTTATTATATAAACTGTGCTATTTTTAATATAAAAATGGTTTTGTTTTAATATTTGACACGGTAATTGTTTACAAAAAAATGGGAAAAAATGCGGGTCAATCCATATGATCCGAACAATCCAACCCACCTACCATGCCTCGTTTGTATAACTACCTTTAGTTTTACCATAGAAGTTGCATTTGTCAAACCGTAATTATTGGAGTATTGATGTCATATGTGACGCAAGTTAACAAATTCTGCTTAACTAATTATATATTATTTATTAGTTAACGTAAACTTGTGTCAAATTTCAGATTCTTTGTGGCGGTAAGGATCTTGCAACAGAACAAACCATTAACCGAATAATCAACCTACTGAGACAACTTCAACAAACACTGCCACCCGCCACCTTTGCATCAACGTGGGCGTCTCTACAGCCACAGCAGCAACTTGCGATACAATCCGTCCTTACATCATAACTCATCATCCGTCATATATACATATACACACACAAGAAGCATCTCGAAGCACCTGCTTCTCATTCTCTGTGGAAATCGCTGTTTGTTTTTAAACTTGTCACCCATTCTATTATGACATATGATCATTTTTGAGCTTGATATCACGCAACAACCTTGGACGGTTGTGTGGTTGAGTGAGCAAAATGTGAAGAAAAAGATGTATGTTTGATATTTCTTTTGTATATTGTACTACTATTGGTTGTAAGGTTAATGGTCGGTCGGTCGGTCACCAAGAGTTGTTTAAGGACTTGGAAACTCTTTGTTTAAGTTTTGGGTTTTTGATTTTTTTGATATATTGTTACATAAAGTTATAAGTTATTCATTTGGCTTTTTAATATTAATCTTTTTGTTCTTTTAATAAAAGATATCATTGCATTTATTTTTACTGATGTTGATGGCTTCTTTTTGCGACAAATCATCGCGTTTAACTACGTTCGACAATTATGATCGAATTCCTTACAAATGTTTGATGGATAAGTTAGCTGCTGATGTGAACGTGTGGAAGTGTGCATGATGTGGACGTGTGCATGGTTTTATTTATTATGCTTTGAGTTAGTCTTTTGAATAATGGGTCAAGAACGTGGTGCACGTTATTGTCCGGTTCTTTGGGTA
>BJCM01000213.1:11588-49669 GCA_018326385.1 Flaveria bidentis | reverse complement strand
AACCCATATTAAAATTGATCAAATTGTTTGTTTATCAATTGAAAAGGCATAGCTTCACTCTAAACTAATGGATTAAATTTACAAAATAATGACGAAGACCACGAACGTCGACGTCAGTTATGGCGATGAAGACGTTGGTGAAGGTCTTGGGTTTCGACAACGAATATGAGTTTCCACGACTAGTAGAGTCTTCTTAAAAAACCGATCGAATGCCATTGGAGGATGAAGTTTACACGTTTTTGTAGCGAAAACCTTAATGATTGTGTCATCACAATGATTTGAAACAACTACACCACTTCCGGTTGAATATTACATTCATATTGAGGATAATTATGGGTTGAATTTTAAGAAAAAACAACATTAAACAATGATTTGTGATGAAAATGAAAAGGTAATAGGCGAAGTATTAAATCAAAATACGGGATTAATCATTAATGGTGATTTTTGAGTGGGATCTAAATATTTGATAGGATGAATGAACATGTTGTGAAGGATTCAAAGCCAAACGTAATAGTGACCCATCCTGACCCGTTGAGGGTATTTAGCATCGCTCATCTTAACCCGTTTCTTTTCTCCTCAACTTTTAAATTACCCATCCTAACCCCCTTAAAAATAATAACTAACACATCTTAACCCATATCTTTATAATCAAAACCCAAATCAACCCAATTGAAAGCAAACGGGCTAGTATTGCCAGGTCTAATAAACGGTAATGGATTGTGTGACTATCAAAACGTGCATGCGGGATTAGACCGGAAAACAAAGCTGAGAATGCACAAAAACACGCCATTCGTCCTCAAAATTATTTAGTTATTAGAATAGATCGATTAATATAAAAAATTATGAACAATGGTGTTACACATGTGTCCCTTACGATAGATTCTCAATCTCCACTAAGAGAGCGCGTCTTTTTCAAAGGATAAAGATCGTATACGAACTCATGTCCAAATTAAAGCACGTCGGGTTTTATGTATTTGATCGTTTTGCAGGAAAGATTGAGAAGGGATTTGCTAAAGAAAACGAACATTGGTGACTTGGTTTCATGATATGGAAGAAGAGAATCTCTCTTTACATAATCATATTTTAATCTTCATGCCATTTATTTTTTAGAATACGATGTAACTTAGATCCTTACAAGTATGTGTAAAGTTACATGATTTATGGTGTTTGTAAAATAAATTGTTGTTTATTTAAAAAATCTAAAATACCTAACTGGTAATTGCATTTTAACAATATTTAATTTGTGATTAACTACTCATTAATAATGAAAGGAATTGTCATTTATATTGATTCAATATTTACAACACTTGATAACTTTAAGTCTTTAACCCAAACCTATTTGCTAATGAAAACCATAGCTGAAAAGTGCAAAATGACTAGGTCAGTAAGATATAAACTTTGGAAAAATTACAAACTAAACAATTTAGCACTAGCTGATACTTTTAGATTAAAATTTTGTAATTACTCGATTTTTTTATAACATTTCACTCTTCACATACTATCTAATCAAGACTGAAGCATTACCACCGTGAACATCGAAGTGAAACCGGTCCTTCCTTGAATTATCATGACTTTCCGGTTGATATATGAACCAAATTCCAGCAGAGTTAGCGTTTTAAGATTATTTGAATCAATTCTTTTGTGATATAGTGATTTATTGTTAGAATAACTTATAGGTTTGATGTTGTTAACGGTTCCAAAATGAACAAAGTTTGATTTTTTTCGGTCTTACAATCAACAATTTTGATTCTCTTATTTTTTATTGATTTAGTTTTATGATATTCTTGCTCTTCCTTTACATCCCTTCTGATATCTTCCTCTTCTTCCTCCGTTTTTTTCTTTCTTTCTGTGAATCACAACTTTCAACTTACTTTACTTTATACATCATAATAACGTTTAATTTCATACACTTATTTTTGTTTTTTTTTTTCACAGGGACTTCTTGCTAGGGTTTTCTTTCACTCTTTCGGTTTATGAAGACTCTTTGATTGATCCTTATATAATCTTCACTATGATACCACTTTTGCCCAGGATCGTTTGTAACATTGAATTAAATTGGGATTCAACAAAACAGGCTTCTGCACATAATAGTGCATGAACCTGTGAAGAACACTTTGAAAACAAAAACAAGTTTGCATAAACAAACCATAGACTATATTATAAATTAGGTGTATTTATACCTGTTGGTGGTTAAAATAACTATCTAATGACAGTTAATTTGATAGTTAGTTCTGACGGGTAGGATAACCACCACTCAAAAGGCTACTATGATAAAACTTCTAGTCTATTTGAAGCAAATTACATCAAGTGAGACTTGAACCCATGACATTTACTTTGGAAAGCCATAAAATGTCTTCTTCCAAACCAATTGATCTAGACTCATTAACATTTGACTCGCAACTAACCTTTAAAATATAGACCTTTGACTTTGGTTATTTGATTCCTAGTTCGACTTCTAATGTTTATCAAACTAATATTACATTCATACATAACTAACACTATTAAATTTCAAATACATTTTTAATTCCACTTCCATCCCTATCACCCATATATGTTGGATTTTAAGAGTAGGCTTACTCCAAAACCAACAGAAACACGAGAATCTATTTAATTCCACTTCCATCCCTATCACCCATATATGTTGGATCTGTTATGTAAACACCAATTGATCAACACAAATTGAATGAATTGTTATTGAAGAATCAAGAACAACAACAATGAACAATCGACTAATCTTGAATACAAGAAACTAACTACTGATTGTAATCCCACACTGACTCTGATTTCTAACTCTCTACTAATTACAAAGAAACGAAAACTCTTATACTAACAGACTAACAGACAACTATAGACTATTGTCATAACTAGTCCCTCAAGTTTAAAACATGACTTTTTCTTAACAATCTTTGTTAGGTTTGGTTTGATCTCCACCCTGTCTAGATCTACATAGAATTTATTCTTGGGCCAGCAGGACTTTGATGGAATATTATCTTGAGGCTTGTAACATTGATGTACAAGGCTTAGAATACGACGAGTGGTACTAATGGAAATATTGTCAATCTTTATATTTGCTTCAAAGACGTTAATAGTACTTAGAAATGGACTGATAAATTCAACAAGTTAGGGAGGTGTTGGGTTGAATATAGTGCACTGAAATATTTCATCAAGAATAAAAAACGGGATCTGGTTTTCTAGCAACACCAAGTCAAACAGTAGGGTTTCAATTAGCATAGCGTTTCCTGAAAATATTTCATCCAATTCCTCAATCCAGTAGGGGAGAATGAAGTGAAGGATGAAGCACGCATCTACGACCATCATTTTAGCAACTTCATTATCATCATAGGTCTTTGTCCAAACGTAACATGCCTTAATTTGATCCATCAAAGAGTACACCTTCTGCACACATGATTTTAATATTTCATCGAGAGGGACTTTGGTATGGTGTATTAGATTACCACTTACCAAGCTTAAAATCGAGTCCTGAGAGGCGATTTGGATATGCAAAAGTCCACAGCTATTTAACCTCTTTATGCAAACTTATATTGATTACAAAGTTGAAGTGTTAAGTAAGTGATTAAGTGTCATTTCTTGTATGTTTTATTGATCGTTTATGTTGAAATATAATTTTCTAATCTTCAATATATGTATTGTATATATCAAAGTTTCGTGTAAGTTTGTATATAGTCATATGGTACAGATAAATTATGTTAATTAGTTCATTAAAATAAGTAATAACCCTTTGAAAGGCTGAATAGAATATACTTAATTAATCAATTGAATTTGGTTCAATTAAAACTAGAAATAACCACCAACTAAACTTTAATATCTAATATTCTAATTCTAATGGCAAAGACAGTTTATGTTTGGTGTTTGTGTGTTGTTTTCGCACCTTTTGTGGAGTTGAATGGGATGGCCTTTAAGTCAATCATATGATGTTATCTGATTCGAACTTATTGTTGTTGTATTTGATGAGTTTGATAACTGTGTTTGTGACATTTTCCAGTTTTTATCCGAATTGGTAAGAATTTCTATGTTGAAAATTCGGACTAGAATTAATAAATAACTACTATACATTCATAGTTAAGAGAAGAGAGAAGCGGTGAAACCAATTATTAGATAGTCAAGAATAATAACAAGGGTACAAATTTATTTTTATTTATTAGTATAGAGATGTTAATGCTATTTTGTTCTCTATGTTAGGACCTAGCTTCTTTTGAGTATGATCCATGGTGGTAAGGGTGAGCAAAAACCAAACCGTTAACCGAAACCAAACCATTAACCAACGAAACCGAACCAAAATAACCGAAAACCAAAAGTCGGTTCCGGTTTTGATTTGTGTCCTTGGTTAATCGAAAGCGAACCGAATCATTCATATTTTCATGTATTTTTAGCTTTTATACTTTGCTTTTTTGTATCTTTAAGATGTATTTGTGATAAACTATTATAATGTAAATGATACCTAAAAGAGATGACATATAACATATAAGGTTTTCATACATATCTGATACCTAAAAGTGTTTAGAAAACTTATAACCGTTACTATACGATGATGTTGTTACTACAATCCCAAATTGCTAGCAAAGAAAATCTTCAACTAATCTAGTGTTTATAAAACAAACCTAGTGGGATAAAGTTTTTAACCCTAGAAACTTTCTATCTTTGAAATTTTTGGCCCATTTACTAAAAAAATTAAATACAAAGTTGGTTAACTCACTATGCTCATTATTAATTTTAGTTAAGGTTTGGTTTTTGGTATAACTAAAATGACCGAAAACTGAAATATTAACCGAAATAACCGAAAATCGAAATTAGGTTATCGGTTTCGGTGATATATTTTCTAAAAACCCAATTGCGGTTATCGATTTCGGTTGTGTGTGAAAACCGAACTAAACCGACATTCATACACACCTACATAGTGGTAGTGGTGGTAGTGATTTATACATCAAAGAAATTGATCCCACAAGCATTTTAGGAGTGTTTTATTTATAATTTTTAATCGTGGTTATTTTATAGCAACTAAGGAAAATTGAACAACAAATGGTGTTATGGTTTAACAAAAAGTATGTAACTTTTTTAAAGTTATATATATATATATATTAATTATCAACTTTTATATGTATCATAGGTGGTACAATATGTTAAATGTGTTGTACTTGCCTTTTTTTCTTTTTTTAATCTTAAACTTTTTCTTTTTAACTCAATGTTTTTACATCTTTAACAATTTAGTCCTAACAATTTTTTACTTTCAAATTTGGTCGCCTATACTTTTCATATTTACAAATTTTGTGTTTTACATTTCGGTCTAAATGTTGTGAGTTAACACGCAAAGCGTACGTGTGTGGTTCGACATTTGTACGATTGTTTTTTCTCTGTTTAACGGGTCGTATTGGGTGTTGTTCCTATGTCACTTAGTTATTGTTTTATATGTTTAATGTTTCTCATGCGTGTTTTAATGTTTTTATGTCTATTTTTCATTTAGTTTTTTTTATGTTTTTTATAGTTTTTTCAATATGAGTTTTATATATATTGATGATCATTGACGGTAATATGTTATTGGTGATACTTAACATAGTTTTACGTTCCCGCGTGGCCTTAATGCTGGTTGGAATCAATTTGTAACATGATCCTTTAATTAACTCTAAATAAGATAATAGTTAGCGAAAGTTAACCCATTACTCACCGTCACCGAGGGTGGTCTGAGATAACGCCTTGCAGTGTTGCACCACCGTAGTTCCTCCGGCAGTCATCAGCCGTCCTCCTCGCGGCTACATCTCCGGCGAGCCACCCTTGCATCTTCATCAGTTGATCAAACATCCACATAAAAGGTATAGCTTTCATTGATCTCTTCAACCACTTACTCATTCTATCTTTCGAGCTTTTCCCAATTTCGCTTGATTGAAACCCAAGTTATTTCATTTGTTTCCTGAGGAATGTTTTCATCAGTAGCTTGAATCAGAGATACTCGCGACAACCAGGTTGATTCGTGTTTAGACAAACATCAATTGTGTTTCTTATGTTTCATGCTTATTTGGGGGGGAAATTGAGTCTGTAGTAGGCTGGATTCCTTAGTCTCATATTCGTTTCAAGAAATGAAATTTATGATCATACGTCGTCATTGACTCTGAGTAATTTATGTATAAGTTGCTCATTGATGTCCTAGAACAAATCTAGGGTTTTCCTTGGTAAATCAACTTAATTTGTGTTATACTTCTTCTAACCTCTTAAGCTTTTGTGTAATTGTGATTTGTGAATGTCCATTCTGTTTTTCTGCAAACCCTGCTTATTATAATTGAGCTTAAACCCCAAAATTGTGTCATGATTTAACATTCTGGATGTCTCTTTGAATCATGTTTTTCGAAGCGGTTGGTGATTCTGAGAATGAATCATTTTGCACATAGTTTGTTAATCATTTTGCACATAGTTGCATACGTATTACTATGATCTCCCTTTGTCCTTTGTTAATCATGAGTAACAAAATCAAGTTCCTTGGACACTGGTACGGAATATAATGCCATTTGTGTTAGCTATTTCATGTGTGTTTTTGAATGTCCTGACAGTATGAGTGTGTATTATATATAGACCTCATGTTCATTTATGTTTATTTACCTATACTTTCATAACACGGGATTGAAAATTTGAAATGAAATATGGGGTAAACTTAAGAGGACCATCTTCTCAACAAAAAAAAGCAACCTACCAGACCTCTTTGCCCTTCTGCACTTGGTTTCAATAACACCAAAATTATGTCATTATATAGCATTCCAGACATCTCTTTGAATCATGTTTTTAGAAAGCTGATGGTGATTCTGAGAACATTCATTTTATACCTTATTTGCTGGTTTAGAGGTATAACTATGATCTCCCATTGTCATTCATGTTCCACAAAAATCAAGATCCATGAATACTGCTAATCTGCTATGGAATATAATGTTACAAGTATAAGGGATTAAGTGTCAATTAGTATAACTTAAAGAGGGTAATACTTGTAATGGTCAACTAACTAATCAAGGTAGTTGCCACTGTTTGTACTTAATCGGCGTATTCGTTAATGAGAGGTATACAGGAATTGAAACTTCTTATTCTTATGTGTATCCTTCTTTTCTTGTTAATAATGCCATATTGATAGTAATTCTATTTGTGTTACCTAATGTCTTGACATTATGTGTGTGTGTTATATATAAAACTCATGTTTGTGTGAGATCATGATGTGGGTTTCTTTATGATTGTATACATATAACTCTTTTTTTTATCACAGGATTAAAAGCTGAAATGAAATACGGATTAAACTTAAGAGGACCATCTTCTCAACAAAAAAAGCAACCTACCAGACCTCCTCGCCCTACTGCACTTGGTTTTGGTGAAGATGATGACGATGATATTGAGAGGGAAATATCTCGACAAGCCGGCAAGAACAAGGCTCTTAAGGATGTAAGTGAGTCAAGAAAACATAAATTTCTTTTTTGATTTCTCTTTTTTTTCTTTAATTTGAGTGTTTTTGTTTCGTCTTAGGTAGAGGAACAACATAAGAAAGCCTTAGAAGAGGATCCATCAGTGTTTGATTATGATGGTGTATATGATGAAATGAAGGAGAAAGCAGTTCGTCCTGTTGCACAAGATCGACAGGAAAGAAAGGTATCATAATAAGTATCGAGCATTATATCATAAATGAAGTTAGTAAATGTTTGAGGCCTTTATCTTTTATGCATGAGTGTGTGTATTTCATGTTACAGCCAAGATATATTCAAGCATTGATAGACAAAGCAAAGGTGCGTGAGAGAGAACATGAGATAATATATGAGAGAAAGCTTGCAAAAGAAAGAAGCAAAGAAGATCATCTTTTTGCAGATAAGGATAAATTTGTTACGGGCGCCTACAAAAGAAAACTTGCAGAGCAAGCAAAGTGGTTGGAGGAAGAACGTTTACGTCAACTTCGTGAAGAGAAAGAAGATGTAAGTTGTACTTTGCTTTCAATGTTCTTGTGTTACTATACAGCTGCAGCAAATGGGTCAGACAGGTCAAAGGGGGTTGAAAGTCTCACAAATCGTTTTTATTGCATAGTTTCATACAACCTTCTAAGTCGCTTCATTATAACATTTTGATTATATTGTAATAGTAGTCTTTGTAAAATCATATCACCGCTCCATTTTGATCCTGCAAACCCTTTTAACTTGTTACTCGCCCCATGCATTGATGCATTAACAGAATAATCCTCAGTCTTCAGGTTTATATTGTTTTCTTGTGTTTTTCCTTTTTGGATCCACATCCTCAAAGTGCAAGTGTGATATTAAGATTCATTATTATAACTATAGTCATTTGATTAAAAGATAGGATACTTAGTTAATTACATTATTTCTGCTCTTTTATCTAATGTTTATGTTTCTTATGTAACATAAAAATTTGTGTCCAAATTCACATTTTGGTGCAACAGATCACTAGGAAGGGTGGTGATATGACCGAGTTCTACTTCAATTTGTCAAAAAATGTTGCCTTTGGAGCAAAAGACGGTGAGCCAACAAAATCCCACAAGCATAGAGACGGGTCAAAGGATCAAAAGTCAGACGAAAGTCAAGCTTCGAAAGCAGAACCAGCAAGTGCTCCAGAAGAAAATATTGGTGAAACATCTGCTGATTTCAAGAAAAAATCTGAAATCATTGAACCAAAACCCGTCCTTGAGTCTGACAAGAAAGAAGTCGTTAATGAGCCCCCCAAGCAAGAATCTGGAGCTGAAGATGCAGCAGTTAAACCTCCGACCGATCATCATAAAAGAAACCAAGATGCTCTGGCTGCTGCAAAAGAGCGTTTTCTAGCACGAAAGAGAACAAAGGAGAATGTAGATTAAGTGATGAGTTGAGATTGAGATTGGTCATCTCCATATATAATGCTTGAATGATGAGAGTTAGTTCATCTGTGTACTTTATCTATCTATTGAACTTGACCTGCTAATGTTTTGTGCTATTTTTCTTCATTTTTTGTCCTGAATTTTGTTCAATACATGCATCAACTTTCAAGTTTCAACTATATGATTTTATGATAGGGACCCACCTTGAACCCGTAAACCCACATCATGAAGCCCACGTCCAGTTAAAGCATCACCAATATAGTTTTGTCCGCTACATATGCACAAATTGGGTATTGGGCCGCACCTCGGATCATGTATGGGCCCATCGGGTAAGGACGGTTTAATATGCAATCCGGTGTACCTGGTTAGGTCCGGGTCGGATCCGGAACCGGGTACAACCCAATTATAACCTAAATATGAAGGACTTGTATCCTTGCATAAACATATAGATAGTTGATTTACTTTTCTATTTTCTCTAAAAACATTTTGTAACATATATCAAAAAGTGATCTAAATTCATCAATGAAATTCATGAATGGACTGCTTTGCTATCACTAAATTAATAATATATGCAACACATCGACTATGATAAAAATCATCATTACAAATTGTTTTATATATTAATTATAGTTTTTCAATGATAGTTGTATTGTTTGAAGCATATAGGATCCCATTAAGAATAATTTATTTTCTAAATGAAAAGTTGTTATTAGGTTACATAAAAGATGAAACAAATATTTCATTTTATTTTCTAAATGAAAGGTTTTTAAAACATCTGGGTCTATAAATCAACTCACAAAGAATATCACAACATAGAAAAATAGAACCAAACAGGACCTTCTTGATCTAAATGTATGTGTTGATTATAATTTCTACTTTCGTTTTGTGTCGTGAGATTGCATGAATCAAAATGGATTTACTTAATTAGATGACATGGCATATCTACATATATATGTATAGTTGTATACATACATATATCTCAGACGACCCACACATAGGCTATGACCATGTGCCCATGCTGGTCAGTGTGACCAAATCACATGAGTTACTAATTACTTGAATACAGGTTGGAAATCAAGTTTGTGAGCAGTAGGGATAAACATATGCAGCTGTTGATGATTAACAAGTAGAGATTAGGCCCAGCTCAAGTACTTTCGGGGCCTAAAGCGGATTATAAAGTTGGGGCTGTTTCATAGAAAATTAAGAAGCTGGTAACATAGGCATGTTTGTATTCATTATTATAACAGACTAAGAAGTTATTTAGCGATTCTGTCGAAACTGTAACTGTTATTTTAAGATGTAAATCTGGAGACATGTTGGTAACATAGGCATGCATCTATATATTGATGATGGTTAACAGGTAGAGATAAGCCCCAAATGTTTACAAATTATAAAACTACCAGCATTTTAAAACAATATACTACTAGTAGCATGATTGGTGGGAGGCCTATAGCATTGGTGAAGAAGGCCAAGCATATGATGGGTGGTTCGCGTGGAGATATCGCTGATGTCTAAGTGTCCTAGGAAGAGATGGTGAGAAGATAAAACCGGGAGAAGAAGTTGAACGAGAGAGATGTTTGGGGCAAAGTTGGACACGCTGCAGTGAAATATTTCTTCGAAAGGGATCTGATTCTCTATCAAGAGTAGGTCAAGTAGTATGATCTGCACACGCAACAATCTCCCTCGATACGCCACTATTCTAATTAGATGTTGTTAATCTATACGCTACTATGAGACTGATTCAAATGTTGTTAAACTAACATCTTATATCTACTTAACTCATTCTCTAATTTCTAAATTAATCTATACGCCACTATTCTAATTAATTTACCTCAAATTTTCTAAATTAATTTGTACAATCTATGTGAGTCATAAGCCTTAATCTTAATTAAATAATAACAAACACACAAATAAAAAAACAGTAGTTATAAACATAGTCCTTTAAAAGTAAAAAATCATATTTTAATTACTTGTATTGTGATAAAGATCATATTTAGTCATAAGCTTTACACATCTTAATTATTATTGTCTGCATATATAGTTCAACGATCATTCTTATTAAAAAAAATACTTCTCACCTAGTTAGATTGAAATGTCAAAATTAGAAAGGCACAAAGATATATAGACTCATGGTTAAATCAATGAATATCAAATAAGTAAAGTACGTAGCCTTTACAAACTTATTGGACCTATCCTCATTTAAAAAAATTAACTAGAATTTAAGACCGTGGGTTGTAACGGGCTCTCTTGGGTTTAATATTTTTATAAATTGTGATACATGTTCGGATTTTAAAAAAAAAAATTGTTTCAAACGAAATAGTCAACGTTTCAGACAAAATCGTGTAGAAAAACAATAGTAAATACAATTAAAAATCAATGTAAGCAAAACCATTTAAAGGAATGAAAAGTTCGTAAAAAAAAGAAAAAAATGCTAAAAGAATCTATTTCTTTTGAACAACATAAAAGACTAAGGCAAAAAAAAAACAACCAAGAGGAGTGGGGTTGAAGAGGGGTGGAGTCCCTCACCCTACCGAGAACAAACCAACCCTTCTAATTTTTCATTTAGTAATTTTTGTGACCATTATTGCTTACAAACTTAGATAAATAAAACAATAATAAAATTGAAAATTTCAAAGTATTTTATTAGCTTTCATTGTTTATTATAAACACCATTTCGTCATTCGAATTAGGATGGAAAAAATTGTGATTAGCACATTACTAATTCTAACTACTTCACTAAAATCAACTCTAACCATTAACAATGAATTTTATACTTTGATGATATCAAAAAAAAAAACCCTGTTCAGAAATTTTTTTTTGAAATATGCTTTTAACTATCCTAACAATCCATCAAATAGTCAAGATAAAATTACAACACCTTTCTCCCTTCTTGAAAGAAAACATTTCATCACTCTTTCAACTTTACTCTAACCACTCACCTCCATCACCACCTACCACCTCACGCTGCATGCCACCATCGAAGCAACTCAATGAACGCCGCTCACCTTGCCGTTGCCGATCAACCGAATGCCGTTACTCACAAAACGCACATAATGAACTATGTACATGTTGATAGCATCATGATGAATATGTGAGATGAATATGTGAGATGAATATGTGAGATAAATTATACCCTTGGTGTTGTCATATGCCTGTTCATTTTGAGCTCCTCGGTCCTCACACATAATGAACTCGTGTACATCATGATAAAAGCATGTTATCCCATGGAAGTAGCAGCTTCAGGTTAGCAGTTTGTAGCAAGGCTCAAGATTACCAAGCCCTGAGAATTATAATCGACACAGGAATTGGAAGTTCATTAATAAACAATGAATATGTGAGATAAATTGTATGAATTATATGCATATGTAGATAAAGGTGGCACTATGAGCGGGTTTGGGGATGAAAACAAGCCAGGTTGAGGTTGGTCATGAGCTCCTAGCTAAATGCTCTAACCAAGCCTAGATTAAACGAGCTTGAGCCCAAACTATAGAGTCTAGCCTAAATTAATGCTCGTTTAATAAACAAACTTGAGTTGCATATACCGAGTTTGACCATGCTTGCAAACCTCAACGAGTCTATTATATATATAAATTTAATAATTATTATACACAGTTATGATAAAAGTACATACTACATAATATGTATTATATTATACATATAAGATTATAATTATAAATATAAACAAAAAACAAGCAAATAAATAAGAAACATACCAAGCTCGAGCCTAGGTGAGATTGAGCTCAGCATGGTTCGTTGACACCCTTGGTGGTTTGTCAGATTGGATAACAGGTGAATGACTTTTAAAAATGGCTCATGTTGAGCATACCCCAAACACTATTTGTCTATTATTTTATTGGATATTGCAAATGATTAATGTATTGAAAATATGACAAAAAAATATTATGTAATGCACCTTTACAAGAAGATATTTGATGAATCCACTACAATATTATGAAGCTGAATCTGCCCATCTGTAAAATCCCCACTTCATCCAAGTAGAAAAACAATGCTTTGATATGTGTTCTGGCAAATCGGCCTGCAAATTTACATAGTGATAAGAAAGATTAGAAAAAGTGAAGCTAAAAACTATTAAATTAGAGACAACAATTAGACCCATTTTCTTATAAATGGGTCAACGGGTTTATTTCTATTTAATCTAGAACGAGTCGAATAGGTTGAACTCAACAAAACTCTATTCAGATTTAACAAAATCCCCTAATTCACTTAAAAATCCAGTTATTTATGTAATAAAGTCGTTTTTGGTATCATAATTAACACATTAGTTATTTCTTAAAGATGAACCGGCCCATTTCAACCAATAAGAATTGACTTGTTTCAACCTAAACCCGTTTTGACCCTTTACACAACCTGACCGTATATGCACTGATAGTTTGATATTGAGGAGCATAAATAGACAAAATAACTAAGCAGCCATAATGAACTTACACTGCTCCATGAGGTAGAATATCCATCAGTAGATAGCAACCAACAACTCCCTTTAGATTGAAAATCTATCCTGTTATATTCGAAATCGAAATCCACAAAATCATCATCATATCTGTCATCGCGTGTGAAATTTCTTCTTCTTTTCTTTCTATGTTTTCTTTTCCTTCTTCTTCCTGAATCGGAGTCACTGTCATCTGTTAACCTCTTATCATGCAACAATTCATGCCTGCCAGCATGGCGAAAACGTATCCCATTGCTGTTAAATAAAGATTCCCAATCTTCAAAAGCTTGATATCCCTCTGACATAAAGTAATGAAGCGCCCAAGACTGCAACCCTAATAATTTTATCGAATATATGCTTTTTTTCTTCGGGCATTCTTTAACTAATGGGACTAAACAGTTAGGATTTTCTGGTAAAGTGCAGATCTTTTGCACAATATCCTTGATTTGAGTTCTTTCTTCCCAGTGTTCATCTTCTTGTAAGAGCTGCACTAACTGACGCCCTCGATTGATAACTGTATTCAACAAAAGAAACTCATCGATGGAATCTAAACCGTCAAATCTGGGAAGTATGACCTCCAAATGGTGACATGGGTCACCAAAGTCTTTAGGTTTAATATTTGAGTTGAGAAAACCTTTAAGCAAATCCAAAAAAACACACAGTTCACCCTCATTAAGTGCAATTAAAAGATGGGAACATAATGATGAGAAAGATTCTTCCAATAGAAATTTGTTAACGATTTTCCAAATCTCCTCCATATCTTCTTTGTACATTAATCTCAAAAACATATTTATGAAGAAGTTCATATCTAAAAACAAGATATCACCATCTTTTAATGTGTCAGCAAACTCATGAGATGACCAAAATTCAGGCACATTTTCAAGAAAATTCTCAACTGTTTGTTCAACATCCAGATCAAGAAAATAATGAGGTTTTGTTGCAACCATGGCAGGGGATTGTCCGTGTTTGCCCTTCCATTCAAGTTCTTCCCAACAAATGTCACGGTTCATAAAAGCAAATTGGGATAATGCTTTGGCTCCCTTTCTATGTTCCATATCACTAGTGCCAGAGAAATTTGAGAACCAAAGCAAAATACGTCTTGTGTTTCCTATATGATTAACAAGAATTTAGTACTAGAACACGATTCATATTCATAACTTTTCTGTAACAATATTGGTAAATTATTAATAAGTTAAGAAGTAAAAGTATTAGACTAGGTTATTATTAGTGAATAGTTTAGGGTTAATTATGTAATATTGTCCTCTATATAAAGGACCCTCTATTGTAACCCTAAACATACAATTACTCAATACAAATACAATGACAAGGTTTAATTTGGTATCAGAGCCAGGAAGGCTCGATTCTCGCCGGAACCCTAATCAGGGCGGTCGGCCGCCACCGCCGCCCTGTCTAACCATCCATTACTGATGCTTCCATTACAATAATCAACACTACCATCTTCACCTTTAACAGGCGAATACAAACCGCCATCGTATTTTTCCTTTCACACAACCGCAGCCGTCGCTGTCAAACCATAACCCTAGCCGCCGCCAAACCTTACTAGCCGTCACTTAATCCAAACCCTAACCCTAGCCGTCACTAAATCTAACCCTAGCCCTAGCCGTCGCTAAACCCTAATCTTAGTCGCCGCACACAACATATAATCTCCACTGCTCCTTTTCAATCTTAACACATCATCGCATACAACGTGATGCTTCATCTTCATTGTTGTTGCTATACAATAGTGGTTCCGCTATACAACGGTGGCACACCTTTATGCAAAAGTTTTAAGTGTGGAGATACGCGAGAGACAACAATAGTTTCAAACTCACATCGCATACAACGCGATAACCGGAGAAGAACAACCGGTGCTTCACACATTCGGCGATTGCAACGACAAACAACAAGACCAATAATTTACTTTACTTATTTTTATTTTTTAAGCTTTTTTAGATTTCAAGCTGAATCTCTCCTGAGCTTAGCTTGCGGGGGAATATTAGACTAGGTCATTATTAGTGAATAGTTTAGGGTTAATTATATAATATTGTCCTCTATATAAAGGACCCTCTATTGTAACCCTAAACATACAATTACTCAATACAAATACAATTACAAGGTTTAATTAAAAGCTACAAGATTTGCATATAGGTGCAACATAAGTTACTGGTAAGAATGATAGCTCTTAGCGGTGACAATTTCCACCCATTTAGTTCTTAATGGGTCGGTTTGGATTACGTTTATCTCCAATGGGTGAACTAGTTAAAATAAAAAATAGCTTAAAAACAAAAGGATTAAATTATTCAAAAGTCATCCTAAGTGTGTTTTTAACGCAAGAAGTCTCCTAATCATTTTAACCAAAAATAAGTATCACTAAAAGTATATATAATTTTTGCAATCATTTTTGAAAAACCAGCGATGTATGTTAAAATGTTACAAAACTTTGCACAGAAAATGTTGCAAGTCAACCCGACCCTAAATCCCAACCTGGATTACCCATATTGACTCAAAACTGTTTCGATCTGTTACAACTTTCTTTCCACCTCTAACAACTTTATTGGGGCATAAGTGCATTTGAGACACCAACAAGGTTAACACGCCCGCCAAAATTAGCGGATGTTGCTGTGTAAACTTTATGTATGGTTATTGAATTAGGGCTTAACTACTGACATTTTCAAGAGATCTGTGCCTCTCAATAGCAGAATGAATTTTGCAGTTCATCAAAATTTCTTTTATTTTCAGTAAAAACATTATTAGTATCCAATCAATCAAGAAGCCATAGACCTAATGATATGACCGAAATATCATGTATAGGTGATGATCTAAAGAGGAAACAGTAATATAACAGACATATAAATTAATGTAGAAATTTTACATATTTACCTCTAAAAAAATCTTCTAGCATGTCACTTCTTTTAGCTAGAATAGCCCCTGCTTTTTTTGGCTGCTTCTCAAAAACCATCTGCAAAATTTGAGCTGATAGGTCCCTTTTCTGTGAGCTGGTTCTCAGTAAAGTTAGAAACAGCTCACATTTTTGCCTGCGAGATAGAGAACTTATCCCCGAAACATCTTTGCAAAGCCAAAGCCGTGCCTCTGATCGACTTTGACCAGCAACCAATGAGCGGATCTTGGATTCCAGCTCATTCAAGAGAGATATTCTCTGTTTAACAGAATCATCACCTCCATCCCATTTCCAATCGGGTTCAGAAAGAAACAAATGAACCATTTTCTCACTTGTATGCCAACTTTTTTACAAATTGATGAAGAAACCATAATCAATATAAACGATAAGCTCAAAAATTCATAAAAGGAAGCTTTACACAACACAAGTTTCTAAAGAACAATGAGTCAATGAATAAAACTTTAACTACACGGAGGAAGGCAATAGGAAAAACGAGATTCCGAATTTACTTGAACAATTCATTGATGCTACATGGAGATATCACAGCTTTTACTTTGGTGTTAAAATCTACTTTTTAAACAATCAATCTTATCACATATTAATCATACAACCAAGCCTTCATCTAGGCCAAATGCTAATAACAAAAAACAAAAACAAATAATAAAAACACACTGCAAAAGTAAAAAAACAAACAGAAAACCACAAACTTCAATATGTTGATGAAATAGACGCTGGTTAAGAACAGATAGATATCAAAACAGCAAACTACAATAACAAAATGCACCAAATGACAGAAGCTTGTTTAAATCTGAATAAACTTAACATATTCATCAAACTATGGCGATAAAAAGAATCATTGAGTGGGAGATGAGCTTTTAACTGCTAGGATTCCAACAACACCCAAAATTCACCTAATATAATCGGCTATACATACAATTAACACGCAGAAAGGAATAAACACCTATAGTTAACAATCACAAACAAGAAATCGCGTATGGAGATCGATAGAGATAGATGACGTACGGATATCGGAGATCGTATCGTCGCCGGAGACGATGAACGGTGAAAGAGTTTTCAGTTTTGAGCCCTAATTCCGATTTCGACTTTTTTGGTTATTGTGAAATGTAAATATCCTTTTATTGCTTAACTAGGTTTTGACGGGCTATACGAGTTTTAATGTAATCCAAATCAAAATGAAGGTTCAAAACTATAAAACAACAAAATACATAAAATAAAACACATCAAAACCTTAAATTTATAACACATCAAAACATGTAGAATCCAAAAATAAATCAAAGTCCAACATCATACACAAAACAAACGAAAATCAAAGACACAAGAAAGTAACACAATCCAAAATAGAAAACCATAAAAATCAAAGCCCCAAAAAAACAAACAAAAGAAAAACTCAAACTTTAATAGCGAGGATTGTCAAACCATAAAAATCAAAGCCCCAAAAAAACAAACAAAAGGAAAACTCAAACTTTAATAGTGAGGATTGTCAAGGTATCGATAACGAAAGAAAGAAAGTAAGAACCCGGAGAAAGACAAAACAAACGAACTCTATAAACGAACATAATCGAAACACACATCAAAAGAGACATGTCCAGACGCCAAAAACCCACAAGAAAAACCCCACCCCCAAACCTAACCCTATAAAAACACACACACACACAAAAAAACAACCAAGCAGATTAATAGTAATATATAATTAGGCAATAGGGCCCTATGCTCTTTCAAATGCCGACAACTTTTTACGTCTAAGTACCATATAATCTTACACTTGCAATGATTTGTATTTGGCTCGTTTTTATAAATGAAAATTAGCAATAACACTAGGCTAAAAGAGTATGAACACCAAAATAAACATTTGAATGGTTAATTTTTTACAAAACAAACATAATCTTTTAAATATTTTGAAATATGCATGTACTTTTTAAGAGAAAATACTGAACACATAAATACCTTTGTGCGGATTTCTTTGACCATTTAAACAACATTAGGACAAGCCAATGATATGTTCTAGGCGAATCTATCGAGGGCCAAATAATTATTCAAGCAAAACTTCAGCTAATATTCAGTAGTATTGATAGATGGTTGTACAAATGTTCTGTTGATAAGTTAGAAGGTTTTTAAAAAATGAGCATTTACATATTTCTTCTTCATCAACATATTAATTACATATTTAATTAAACTAAAAAATTAATTATATAATTTTTCTTTCTAAAACATATATAATACATATTCACCCATTTTATTAAAATTAGTTATTGAATGATTATTGTATCCATACTTTTTACTAATTTATTTTCACACATTTCACTTTCTAAAAGCATTAAACACATATTTTCTCAAGCTCAAGTCTTATATATAAATAGGAATAATAATTTTACAACTCCAAATACAAAGGTTAAAAACTTTATATAAAAACAATTATCACCAATATTCAAAGTTTATGTTTCCGAATACAAAACACAATTGTCAAAGTTTTAAACAATTATAATAACAATGTATCAATATATAAAAATCTCTTAGTGAAATCAAGATAAAGTAGTCATTTGATAGGTTAGTTTTAATAAAATTGATAAATATGTAATGTATTAGGAAGGAAAATATATAATTAATTTTTATGATTTTGAGAAATATGTAATTTATGATCTTAAGAAGGGAAGATATGTAAAAAAACCCTAAAAATAATTAAAATAAAATAAAAGTTAGACAAATTGAATTTTTATTAATCTAAACTATTGCCTATTATCTAATGATAAGTCGTGGTACTTCTAACTTTTCATTTTGTTAACAATACCAACTCAACATAATCATCAAATATTTACAATTTACTTTACCAGATTTCAATCATAGATGGCTAATGTGACAACTATTTTTTATTTAAGTCTTAGAATATGTATAAACTTTAAAAAATATATCGTTTAAAGTAATTTTATTCATAGTACATACCACCGGTGAATTTGCATAAAGAATACATGTGGCTTGTCTTATGTTGTTCACATGACCAGCGTTTTCTTAGCTCTGTGTATACATGACGAGCGAAAAAATACAATGTTTATGCAATCGAAAGTTCAATGTTCATTTTGTATAAAACAATAACCATGTAATGATTTTCATAATAAAACGTATAAATAGTTGAATGATATCTAGATGTTTTATTAAGTCGATGAGCGTCGAAAGTTATACACTTGATACTAAATGTCTGACCCTTAGTCTCGTTAACGCTTAACGATAACGGTTTCATTCTATTTCAATACAAGCTCTTTTGTTTGAAATAATAAGCTGAAATAACTACGAAGAACCAAAAAGTAAATGCTAAAAAAGGAACATGAAAGCAGGCTCAGGGCCACAATTTAAGTCTTCACAAAAATACTAGCAAGACATCAAAAGTTCAAAACCAATAACCAAACATTCCTCAAAATTCTAAACAAAACTTCAGTCTCTTAAAACCTAAACATCAAAAAAGCAAAACATGTATCATTTCTTACTCATCATCTTCGTCTGAATCATCATCGTTGCCTCCAGCGGCAGCATTCAAAGCATTTAATCTCTCAATAAGCCTCTGCTTCCTCTCATCATAAGTTAGCTTCTTCAGGTTGTACCTAAAGCAATGAACAAAACACAAATACATAAAAATTACTGCAAATATGAACTATTTATATACATACATTCAAAACCAATTGGTGACAATACTGAATTTGTAAAAAATATATAGACAAACAAAAGAAAAGCAGTAAGGGTCAACCAAAACCATCAGTTTTGAGTTTTGACCCGTTAGCTGACACAGCAATCTTGCAACATTTAGGATGAAGGTTATAATTACCTTTTGTGTTCCTTAGGTGGTTGTTTCTCAGACTTCTTAGGGGTCGGGTCAGCACGGATGGCAGCGTGAACCTTTTTGTAAAGCTCTTCAAGGGTGTCTGGTTCGACCCCGGCCTTAATGTAATCAGAGAAATGAGTTTGGTATTTTTCTGGTTCATCTTCCATTAAAGTCTGTTACAAACAAAACATACAATTACATTTGCTAACTTCTTCAAGAAAATCGAATTCGCATATTATAGAACATTGAGCGGTAAAAAAAATAAACTCACATTCATGTAGGTAGCAATGTGCCCACCATAGATGTACTTTCGGTGAACATCTGCATCAAGACTCTTTCCGTCTTTGTTAAAACCAGCAAACCTTTTTTCACTGTGTGGGATATCAAGTCCACCATCAAGAGCTCCCTGATATTATTTGACAAAAATATAAATTAATTCATATAATGTCTGTTAAAAAAACATTTGTTACCAATTAACATAAAAGAATTGGTCAAACAAGTTTAAAGAAAGTTAATAATGAAACAATAAAAAAAACTTATAATATCATTAAAAAGAACTAAATCATTTTGTATTTAATTTAATTAATATTAACATTCAAATGATATTCTTTAACATTCATAAAAACCACACAAATGTCAATCGAAAGAAACAACATAATGTTGAATACCTTAAGGGCGCCAAAAACGCGGTTTCCAGTGGTTGTTCGAACAAGACCAACATCAAGAAGAGCACGGAATGGCCTCCTGCTCTCTGCAGGTTCAACAGAAAAATCTTCCCCAGTTGCCTGTAACCAAAACCAATTGGAAAAAAAAATCATGGCATACAAGAGACAACCGATATAAAAGAGATATAAAAATATAGATATAAAACCTAAAAAATACCTCAAGGTTGCCCTGATATTCATCATCCATTTCAAGCTTTTTCAAAACTCGGCGAGCCAACAGAAGACCAGTGCAATAGGCTATTAATATAAAAAATGTTTACTTTTAAAATACATATTATTAAACGTAATATGAAAATATTAAAAGGAGAAAAAATCAACCTGCGGCATAGTTTGTAAGCCCAACTTTAAGACCATACTGGGGGAGTTCATGAGCATAAGCTGATGCAAGAACAATATCACCAGCAATAGTTGCAGAAATGATTTGGGCAATAATATCCTTGTTGGTCTAAACATATCATCAAATGTCAAAAAACACAGATTTGTCAGTACCTTTATTACTAGGCAATGATAAATTAAACTTCAAATAGAAAGAGTATAATGTAGAAGATAACATAATACTTACAAATCGCACAACAAAACGATACTTTGGTGTGTTGTACTTATTTTTGTCCTGGTTGATCAATCGGATCCTAGCACGGTAATCAGTTTTACCCTCTGGAACCATAAACAAAAACATAACAAAAAGAACAAAATAATTAGACCCGATACCAAAGAAATGCAAGTTGCAAAAATGAAAAACAAAAACTACAAAGTTGATACTCATAGTTTCATACCTCTCCTTCTCTTAAACTTGACTTGAAACCTCTTGAAATAAGATCTTGACTTCTGGGCTTTGACGTAAGGCTTTACAAAACAAAGTCAGAGAAATTAAATCACTACAAAATTAAAAGGTTCAACAAAGAAAAACATGTCTTGTAAACAAATTTATAAAAACTTTTAAATAGAAAAGAAAATATATGCAAGTCATCAAATTTGGTTTCTTGAAACTATAATCAAAACAAAAACAGATATATATATATAAAAACACTGGACAGATACAGTAAACAATACATTCTAATAATTTCGTATCAGTTCTTCAGCACTTATAGTCTCTAAATCATAATTCATAAGTAATGCTAAAAATATTTATAAGCTCATTTAAAGAAATTATCACAAGAAGAATAACAGTTCAATGAATTACAGAAAAGCTAATGCTTTATACGCACACAAGTCTTATAACAACCATCATTTACTCACTAAAACCAAAAATGATACCAGATAAAAAAAACTAACTCTTATTAGACTGAAAATAATTCACTAACAATGAAAAGTATAAAAATTCATGTTTAAAACCTTATTTTTGTTAAAAAACCCACTTCAATTTAATTACAGATCTACCGGATCGCTTCTTCCCAAATTAATCAATCACATAAACACATAAAACACATATAACATCAATTGTCAAATCACACCCCCAAAAACCCTAAATAACGCATACCACTAAAGTATTCGCAATTAAACTTCAGCTAAATCAAAATCAGTATAATTCACAAAAAAACGAACATGAATCAACTCAAACTAACTAAACGGTGAAACAACCTAACGATTTCTCGTCAATAAGTATACCTAGATTCAAAAAACAACATTGATTAAATTAACAGTAATAATAGACGTTTGAAGCAATACCATTGTTGATCGTCAATGAGCTCCGGTGGCGGGGGAGGGGGTATGGATGTTAGTGAACAATGAAGTTCTTCAAATACCAAAAACCCTAGGGTCCTAATAATGGGCTTTGCTTTGGGCTTTTGGTATTGTGACTGATAACACGTTTATTACATAATTTTGATACTTCATGTCATGTTACCGGTAGGACTATATACGTAGTTAGAGGTGGGCATATATATCGGGTTCGAACCCGACCCGGTCCCGGGTACAGGTAGTACCCGATGGGAGACATACCCGGGTTGGACCCGTTTAAGCCCTTAGGATTGGAACCGGATTTAGTTTATGAGTTTTTTAGCAAACCCGACCCGACCTGGTTTAAACCCGAATTGAACCCGGTATTGGACATAAAAACAAAAAAAGAAAATAAGAAAAAAAAACTAAATCTGGTATTGGACTTGGTTCCGGACCCGACCCTACCCGGGTATGGTGGGTAGGTGTTTCAAGTAAGTGAACCCAACCCGAGTTCGTACATGAGTTCACCAATACCGGGGTACGAAAAAACCCGATTGGGCTCAACCTGATTTCGAGTATGACCCAAAACCTGGTTTGCCCATATCTATATGTAGGGGACGAAGAGGAGTGTTGGTAATGATGACACGGACACAAATAGGGTTCTAGACATCACTATATTATACTATTATAGTTAAATGAGGCTTAAAACCTATGAGGAGTTAAGCCTTTAATGTGCTTCAAACACAAGTTTATCTGTTGTATTGCATTAATTGTATTCCAAACATTTATTAATTACCACACTTGATTTAAAGGTGACTTAATGAAAATGATTTATGTCCATGACATCTAGGTGTCATTTTAACTAAATAACTATTATACATAGTTTAAGTTTATCATCTAATTATTAGACATATTTTTAGATAAAAATGTTATTCTAGAAACAATAAACTACTTTCATGTTTCTTTGTTTAAGATAATAATACTTTATAAGTAAAACAACCAAAGTTATATAGTCACTACCGACAATAACTTCATGGTGTTTTTTACTATACCTATTTTATATATCTTTTAATAAAAAATAATTTAAACATGTTTATATATTACTTTAATATCAACATGTCATATACAAAACACGTGTTATCTTTTTACATGCACACGTCATAACTAAAATTATATTAAATTACTTCAAAATTTATGTACATAAACATCTTTTAATAAAACATAAGCATGTTTAAAAGACATATTGTGGAGATACATGTCATCAAGAATATATAGGGATGAAAGTGGGTTTAAATTATTAATATACTTTTCTAAAATAATATCATCAGATACTTTTAACACTATATAATGCCAAAGACCATTTGTGTCACCCGCTACCAAACAAGAACATCTAAACTAGTAAATTTCATAAGTTATGGGTTAAAATAGTGACTTCCAATGTGAATTAGTATATAAACGAAATATAAACACAACTGAACAGTATTAAACGAATATAATATATACTCAAAATACATCAAATGATTGTGAAATTACTGTTTTTATTGTTCTACATTCTTTATTATTTTGTATAATCTCTGTGTTTAATACTTGTGTTTGATAATTAGGTATGGTCCATTTCTCTTGACGTGATGTGATTGATGAGTATCAAAGTGTCTAATGTGTATTGACTGCCTTCTTTGACATATTTACATCAAGGTTTGTTACTTTTGCACGACAAGTTTTAAAATGTAATGTATTAATACAACATAGTGATTTCAAAAAAATTCAAAGACATGCTATGTCAATCCTTTTCATCACTCTGCGATGTTTGATTAAGTGTGTGTATGAGTTATGATAGAGAATCGATTTTAATTGCTAACATATAATAAATAGTTAGAAAGCATGTAGTTAAAGTTTTAATGATATGGATTTTGAAGATGCATTACTAGAGTGTAGCCCCTTGACGGTTCTTGAAGGAATAATTTGGATTTCTTGCTTGGTTTGTTTCATCTTTAAACATTCAAAAGCTATGTTGTTTTAGTTGTTTTGTCAATCTTCCATTTAGTAACTTAAGCTTAAAATAATATATGTTTTCAAAAAACTATCATATATACGTCGCTTTGCTAAATATGTTTTGATACAATGCGTCTATATGTAAAGTACTATCCACATTGACCGTCCATGTGTTATCTGATCTTACCGAGACATTTATGTTATGCAAAATCACATCTTACGAACATCTTATGCAAAATCGTCCCACTTCGCAATTTTACACGCCGCAATATACGATAATCTCTTTAATACCTAAATGTGTTGCAATAATAAAATAAAAGTTAGTATAAAGTTCCAAATTTAAAAGGTGTTGTATGATGCAAAACAAAACCTCATGGGCCATCTTTGTCAAAATTCTTCATTTCTTAAAGATATGAACAAATGTGAAATGCCTCACACACAACACACATCAATACGCATGCACAAAAATCATAGTTTTTTGCTAAATTCAGCGAAGAAATCATCCAAAATAAGTAAAAATCAGTCGTCAGCAGGCGTTGATCCCCATATCTTCACTGTTTTTTATTCTTTCCGCTTGTCAACAACCGTTACAAACCCCACTCAAACATCAGAAACCCTAATCACATGAAAAAAGAAGCAACTTTGTTGAATCGATCGTTAAAGAATGTCTCAAGCTGATGTTTCTTACAGGTAATCGAAACAATTTGAAGTTTCATCGATTGGTTCATGTTTGATTCAGTTTTGTTACCTTTTGATTAATTAGGGTTTTGTTCAATTTGTTACGTGAAAATTGTTGTGTGTTTGTAAATTTCTGATGGATTTGATGGTTGATTCTGTGATTCATGTTAATAATCAGTATCCCCTATGTTTGATTTATGTAAATTTGTGACTGATTGTCACTTTCTTTTAAAATCCACAGGTGAATTTGCTGTTTGTTCATGAAATTATAGTCATTCCCATCACTTGCAGCTAGATTAAGCTGTTCATATGCTTGAATTTCTACTTGTATCAGATACAATATTTGCTAATAATGATTATGCAAGATCCTATGTATGTTATTTATAGAAATTAAACTTGTTTAGAGGCGTATAATATATAAGTGAATTGGTATGCAAATAATGGGTAGCACCAAGAAATGCTATAAGTAGGATCATATATAAACAGTATGCTACATGCATTAGTCAACCATTTAAGGTCAAATTGATTTTATTTCATATGTTTAAGCACATCATGTTAGCCACTTGATTGACATACACGATATATTTAAAGACTACTAGTTTAGGGTTTATTCGAATGAATATGAGTGATGCATGTTATATGGGATTGATTTTGTTAATATAAAGGATTTACGCGATACATTGTGATTGACGTCTTTAGTTTTTTTTGGGTAAAACTGAACCAGACTATTACTGCATTGTTGTTGACGAATTTATTTGTTTCTTTCCAATAGTTGTGGCGTGTGTGGATACGAATTGAACTTATCATCCTCAAAATGGATGTCTGAAACAACCTCCAAATACCATGAAGCAATTAAGAAAGGTTCTATCTCGTTCCAATCCATTGACCCGAGTCGTTTCACTCAAATCGATGAGGTGCCTTGCCTTCCAATATCTCTGGGTCGTAATGGATCAAAGACCAAGCTTATGTGTCGTCAGTGTGGCGTTCTTATTGGATATGGATACAAAGAGGGACATGCTCAATGTGTTTTTGATTCACGTGCGGGGTCTGAATCATCGTACAACAAGATCGTGATAAAAATACATGTGATACGACCTATAGACCTCGAAAGTGTGGGTAGAAATGGAAGTAGTCATTAAAAAAGTTTCTTCTAGAGTTCCATCGCGCTATAACTATCGTACTTGTAAATATTTAGTTTCAAAAAATATATATCTTATGTTTATGGTAAGTATGTTTGTGTGTAACTTATGATTTCGAAACATATACTTTGAATCTACATGTTCACATTATATAGCATAAACCTTTCTTCATTGCATAGTACTAATATGAATGTACTTTGACATATGTTTTTTTTTCTAGTTTCTTAAGTTCTTAACCATTTGATGCAATTAAGGCCACCGCCAACGAGATAAACAGTCAAGATTATTTTAGTATCAAATACAATCTATGATTGATTTTGGTTCCATTACATAACGCATCAGGGTATCACATGATCCAGATCACAGACATATAACAAATTGACATCATGTATACAAATGATTAAATGAAATTAGTCATGGCTATTAATTGATCAGTGTTGGTCCATAGTTATGTGTAGAAGGGTGGTGGTCAACTATCATTAGGTTATGTATCACTTAATATTCTTTTGTTTTAGTGTTGTTGTCTATGTTATTACTAGGAGCAGAGGCAAAGCATAATAGGGGCCGGGGTGTAAATTTCCGCCTCTTTTTTTTTGTTCGTACTGTTAAATTTTAGCCCGATAGTGTAAATTTTTGACCCGGTAGTGTAAATTTTTATATAAATGTCGAGTTCGCCCCCCTAAATAATATAATTTCGCCCTCATCCCCCTTACAAAGTTGGTTAAATTCCGCCACTGACTAGGAGGTTTGCTCGCGCGTTACAATATGTGGATATGTTATATTAAAGTTTGCTATTTGACCAAAATCCACGCTGCAAGCTTATTTTATACAATTTGACTTGTTATCAATGATGATATTCTAAAGAAGTGAATATCCATGTTGGAATTTTATCTTTTAAAGATTCACCTGTTAAAATGAAATAGGACATTGTTCTTAATAAAGGAGGTAAATAAGTGAATAACACATTAAGTATATAAGTTTTGTAAACAAAGTTAATTGTTGAACTAAATCTACAAATGAACCATGCTATTTGATTTCAACCAAACTTTACACCTCCCCTAAATCTTTTAATGTTTATTACTAGTCAATAAAATAAAAAGCATTAAATGTAAGAATTTACGGCTAAATATTTCAATTTTATAGCATTAAAAACATCAAATATATGAATTTATGGCTCAAAATTTTGTACCTCCTCTTGAACTTCTAGACATTCCTAGTTCTTTATGCACTCAATCCATTTAAACCTTCATTTGTATTATCATAGACAATGAAGCATGCACATGACCTACATTAAGCAAGAAAGAAATGTTTAACAAAAAATTAAGAGTAAACTACACGGATGGTGTGTATGATTTGGTTAAAATTTTGAATTTGTTCCTTAAAGTTTTAAAATTGTAAATATAGTTCCTAATGTTAGAATTATCTTTTATCAATGGTCCATACTCTGTTAATTCAGTTGGTGAATTTAAATTTGTCAAAAAATAACTATTTTTACTTGTAAGGATCATCAATATAATTTCACTTTATTATAATTTTTTTATTATAAGTATGTTTATTATTTAATTCACAAATAAACGTATATTTTAAAAAATGTCTTCTTTTAAATATGGTTTATAAAAAAATTTAACCAATATACGGGTTTTCTAAACCTTTATAAAAATATCTTCTTTAATAAAGACGTTTAAAACTGAATTGTTTTTTTTAAAACGTTTCAAAAACTAAGAATTTGTTTAAGAAAAGATGTTTTAAAAATGAATGGTTTATTTAAAAAAAGGAACTTTAGAAAAGCAACCACTTTAAAAAAGTTTTAGAATGACGTATAAAAAATAAACGGTTAATAAACCAAACATTTTAAAAAACATGTTGTAAAAAGTTTTTTAAAACATGTTGTAAAAAGTTTTTTATTTGTGTATTTAAAACATATTTTATTAAATAATAATCTTATTAATAATGACATTATAAAAATAATATAAAAATAAAAAAATTGAAAAATAATTTTTTTTAAATAAAAAAATAATACTATAGTTTAAAAGGTAAATTAAAAGATGGCTGATGTCAGTAAAATACTAATTTTTACATTATTTAATATCATTAATGTTTAACTACAATATATGAAACTTTAAGTATCAACTTCAAATTTTCAACATAAATTCATGTAATTTACTAAAAATAAAACTCTTTCCAAGCTATGTATTTAATCAAACTTTGTGCGTGATACAATAATTAAGGAGTTAAATAAAATAGACACTACTAACAGATGACCAGACACCATTGATTCCCATACATATAATCACTCATTTTGTTGTTATCAAATTCTTCTTCTGCTTTCATATTTGTCAGTATGACACATCATAGGAAGTTGTTATAATGACCTTAATTATATAGGTCAGTAATACGATGAATTAGATTGTTAATGTCTTCTTTTTGGCAATAGGATAGGGAAAACGTAAGGATCGAATTTTTAATTTCTTACTTGCTGTGAAAGTGGTCATACCACACATATGACCATATCTTATGACCCGTATGATAACACACATGGTGTATCCTCACTAAAACCATAATTAAATAAGATAAAATTTTGGAAATAAATATTTCATTGATCAAAATTTTATCGTAAAATGTTCATCTGTCTAGCTAAACCCC
The DNA here is from genome assembly GCA_018326385.1 of Flaveria bidentis. NCBI lineage: Eukaryota > Viridiplantae > Streptophyta > Magnoliopsida > Asterales > Asteraceae > Flaveria > Flaveria bidentis. The sequence goes on along the minus strand of BJCM01000213.1, from coordinate 20,822 downwards.
AAATTGTCCCCACCCCAACACATGCTTCCCGACCGCAAAATAGGTTTCTTCAAACATACAATGAGCAGTTCAAATGAAGCCATATCTTCAATATAGGGTCGTTACAAAGGTTCAAATGATCGTAAGTTCGTTCTACGAACTTATGAAGGTTTGAACGACCCTAAGTTATGGTTTTGAGGCCCCCATCTTTAAAGGGCCCCCAATTTCTTTATGGTTTTGAGGTTAGCATATTAGATTCTCTAAATAACAAATAAGAAAACTATGTGTAGGTGTTCATGGTTGTAGATGAAGGGGAAATGGTCATATGAATGTTTAAGTCTCTAAAAAATGATTCTTGTTGACCTAACATCCTTTTTAGGTCCGCTTGAAATCTGAAAAGGAGAAATAAATATCGAAATGGCGAGCAACTCTTTATGCTCGAGTTCAAGACTTTGGGTGTCAATGATTGTCTTTTAGATTACCTTAAGATTTCAGCTCTACCATTTGGTTTTCACTTACAGATAGATTATCTTCAACTTGGTTATCATCTCTTGTAATCCGCCTATTTTTTTCCCTTTAAGATTATTATATCTTTAACAAATTTGTTTTCCTGTTTCTTGTAATGTTCTTATATCTCGATTTATGCTCCCAGATTATATATTTTTGTGTATGGTGATTTATTGTTTAATTGTTTCTAATCTTGTAATTTTTAATATGGCTTCTTGTTTATTTGTTTGTGTAATCTGCTTTTAATAGCTGCTTACCTTATTTTGTTAGACTTCTGGTTCATATCTTGAATATTTTATTGTTTTTATTTGCTAATTTCTCATATTATGGTTATTTAATAGCTGTTTCTTGCTTATTCATTTTGTGTAACAAGATCTCAGTAGTTGCTTTGTCATTTGTTGTATATTTTTTAGAGTTTTTGTTCATTTGTTAGTTAATCGTTTCTTGCCTTTAATCTTCCGACTCCTCTTACTTATTAGTTGTTTCTTGTTTATTTGTTTTTAAAAGTTGTTTAGTTCATTTCTTAGATTCCTGTTCATTTCTCAAAATTTAGGGATTTGGAATGCAAGCTGATTGTTTGTTTTTGATTGAGTGTTATGGATCATAGTTGTTGTCGAGTATATATTAGTTTGTATTCTTCTCATATTTGAGTGATGTGTTTACATGAGTTTAATGGAGTCCTTGTATGTTGATAGAAATCATATATAAGTTGTTTGATTGGAATGGTGCTTGTTACAATATGTGTTGTTTTTACATTAGTATGAGATGTTTAGAAAGAAATTGATCATTTTTATGGTCCAATCCGTCCGACCCGGTTTGTTCATTTTCATAACGATGAATTTGAAAAAAGAGCCCCTAAAATAATATTTTGCTTCAGGCCAAAATGGTTGAGCCGGTCCTGTTCATAATAACCTTATTTAAACATGTTTTTCATTTAATCCACTTATATTAGGTTCGAACAATCCTGTTTTATAATTAAAGACGTCTCTGTTTAACATAAACATATTTTAGGATTATTTAATCAAATAAACATTTAAAGGGAAAAATATAATTTGTCACATTTTCAAATCCACAAATAATATAACTTGATATAATTCATGATTGTTAAAAAAAATAATCAGACAAATAAATTAAATAATTATTCAAGAACGTGTTACGTGTCCAAAAACCGTCGACGCGCAAAAAGACCAAAATATCGTCAACTTCTCGAGAGAAAAACAAAACTCGAATCAATGAAAAGTAACGAAGATCAGAGGAACGACGAAGTGAAATCAACAAGTAAACCAAAACGATCACCGTCAGGATCAACAGCCGTTGATTCAACCACCACCACCATCACCACCACCACCACTAACCCTAACAATCTCCTCAACACATTTACAATACATCAGTAGCGTTATATAACACACATATTGCAATATCGTATCAATTCACCGTAGGTTTTCATCCGTTACGAGATCCGGTGGATCAAATGGACGAATTCGGTGTGTTCGCGAAGGATTTCGGACTCCGGCCTCAAGGAAAATCCTCTCCGATGAAACCGACCGGCGGTGATCGCCGGAGCCGGCCTACGTCATCATCAACGACGTTCACAACCGACGGAAACGATATGTTTAACGATGTGTTCGGCGGTCCTCCGAAATACACCAACAGCAACTCGAAATCGACGTCGTCGATTTCTGATTTCGATTACGATTCAATCTTCAAGGACTCGGTATCGCCGAATAATAATATTAATAATAATTACGAAACGAAAACTAAACCTAAGCCTTCGAATTCGCCGGTTTATGATAAACCGCTTTATGACGACGACGTTTTCGATGGATTGCCTGGGGTTAACAGTAAACCGGTGTCTTCTTCTGCGTCGGTGAGATATGATGATAACATTTTTGCGTCTGTGAGTGCTTCTCCGCCTAAACAGAGTCAACAGAGTGATCAGTTTGATGATCTTTTTGGGAATTTTGGACGAACAGAGAAGGGTGAACCGATCAGTCATCGTAGTGACAAGAGTTCAAGAGGTTTGGATGATTTGATCCCTGGGTTTGGAAGCGGTAGTCCTGCATCCAGTAGCAGGTACTATGCTTTGTTGTATCAATTGTTTAGTTGTTCACTTAACATACTTGTGAATGAAGACTTTTATGCATAATTGTTTAGCATTAGATGCATAATCACTAATATTATAGCATTAGACAAGCAGGTTCATGTGTTAATCGTCAAATCAGTTGCGTTGTTTTCTTATTGTGAGTTGCTTTATGTTGCCTCAGTTGCAAGCTTAATGTGTTATCCACCAGCATTAGATAGTTACAAGTATTGCAAGTAAGTATGGCAAAGGGCTGTGAAAATGTACATAGGGTTATAGGAAGTCTCATGCATTGGGGAAAGGAAGTTTTTGTAAGAGGCAATTCACATATTGCTGTTGAGCCAGTTTAGGTGTGCTTTGGTGACTAGCTAGCTTATGTATCATCAAAATATCTAAAATGTTTTTGATAAATATTATATGTTGACAAGTTGGCAATGCCTGATTTATATGTCCTAACTTGTGGAGAAGATAATGATCAGGAACAGGATTTATCTTTACTTTTCAGTGGTTATTTATGCTTACAGTTTAGCCATGTAACCTAGGTTGGCTGCTTTGGTTCATCAAGGGATGTACAATCTCTTTAATATTGATTTCAGAATTAACCTTACCATCACTGAGGTATCTACCTGCTACAATATGCTACCTTTTTGTTTCACTTAAGAAAACAATTGGAATAAGATTTTCTCTTCTGTTTATGTTTATTTGTCTATACTTCAAAGCATCTATATACAAAGCACACAAACATGTCAATAACTTTTATAGTTTCCCAATAAAATTCTCAGACAGTTTTTATTACTTACATAATTATGCTCTCATGTTTATATCCATTACACCATTTTGTAGTCCAATATGAACCAAATAGACTAACATAGTAACATATATGTTCTTCAATATGTGACTAGAAGTTCAGGGCGTTCAATTTGACAGAGAAACTGTAAATTATCTCAACCATTATTAATGATTATGTTGGGTAATTTGATTTGAGTTAAACGAAAGTGCTTTATTGATAAATTTATGCTTAGCCAAGTTTAACTATTCTATAATTCTTAACATGTATTATGCTTTCTTTAATAGATGGAGTTCAGACCCAAGTCCTACATCAAGTAGCAAAACAAAGGAAAACTTTAATGCAGTGGATGACCCATTTGTGGTTCTAGAATCTATGCCAACCCCTGTTGCTTCATCCCAGGGTCGTTTTGCAGATCCACTAGAACAGCTCAGCCAAATTGGTAAAACCAAGAGCACAAAATCTGGAGTAACATCACCAAGTGAGGATGTGTTTGGTGACATGAACTCACTTAACAACTTCAATAATTTGCCACCTGCATTTTCAAAGGAAACACACAACAGGAAAAAAGCTCAGAGTCAGACCCATTCAGAGGAAGGATCCAGTGTGGGCAGTGCACGAAGTTCTGTAAGTAGAGAGCCAATAGACGAATATTCTTTTGGATACTCTGAAAATCAACCACAGAAGATGCCTTTTGGCCATTTTCAAGAATCTCATCGAACCATGAATTCTCCAACTTCACAGACTGGTACAACTTCTCATGTGGACACGTCTCTTAAATCAGAAGAGCATGTGCAACATGCAGACGATATATGGCTCACTGTATCAGAGATTCCTCTATACACACCAGTTACTTGGGCCCCGCCACCTTCAAGGCCCCCTCCTCCAATACCAGCACATGCTTCAAGTTCCAAAACATCTGATTATGATTTCTCTGCATCATCAGATTCTGCTAAACATTTCCAAAATGCAAATGCTTCTAGAAGTAAAGAACCCATGCAGGTAGCTATGGATGAAGAGATAACACAGGAGAGGCTAGAAAGAAAGAGAAAAGAGGAAGAGAGAGAGCAAAGGAGAATTGAGAAAGAGAAAATTAGGGAACTTGAAAGGGAGAAAGCAAGACAAGCTGTAGAGAGGGCTAACAGGGAAGCCCGTGAAAGAGCAATCACTGAAGCCCGGTTAAAGGCTGAACGGGCTGCTGTTCAGAGAGCACAAGCTGAGGCCCGTGAGAGGGCAGCTGCTGAGGCTAGGGAAAGAGCTGAGCGGGCTGCAGCAGAAAAGGCTGCTTTAGAGGCCAAGGAGAAAGAAGCACGTGAGAAAGAGAAAGCTGCTGCGGAGGCCAAGGAGAAAGAAGCACGCGAGAAAGAAAGAGCTGCGGTTGCAAAGGCCCAAGCTGAAGCAAGGCGAAGAGCAGAGCGTGCTGCTGTTGAAAGAGTCACTGCTGAAGCTAGAGAGAGGGCCGCTGCTGAAGCTCGAGAGCGGGCGGCGGCAGCGGCTGTGTCTGCCAAGATGAACCAACAAAGGAATGATAATGACCTTGATTCCTTTTTTAGCATGGGTTCCCAACCAAACAGTGTGCCAAACGCAAGGGCAAATTCTAGTGTGAGTTCTATTTACTTGTAAATGGATCAATTTGGGGTGTGTTATATATCAAACGGGTCAAATAGGTAAAGTATAAAAAATAGCAAAAAGCACAGAACCTCAAATCATTCATTTAAATATTTAGAAGTTTAGTAAGGAAAACATGTTTTTACAATCTTGATTAAAACACTTGTTATCCATGATCTTAAGGATGAAAATGTTAGTAAGTCAACCCCGCCTAATTCTGTGTCCTCTCTGTATGGACCCATATTAAAAATGACTTGTTTCAACCCATTACCAGCCCCGCCCCTTTTACGACCTCTGTTATTCTGTATTGTAATAATATATAGGAAAACTCTATTTGTTAATCGTTATCTTCTCTGTCTGATCTCAAATGTAGGACTCTGCAACTGATCCACTATCCCAGGACAGACGAGTGCCAGAAGGGGCTCCCAGGGGTTCCAGTAGTGGAGTTCCTTCCAATGTAGGGAAGGCTTCTTCCACCTCCAGTTTTGTTGATGATCTTGGCTCAATATTTGGAGGTATATTTGTATTAATATTTATCTTTTCTTTAAGATAATACTATGATTTTTACATCATGTTTAGTGCTCACATCCTGTTATTCCAAAAGCTGGTATGTCAGCTGGAGAATTCCAAGATGTTGAAGGCGAAACTGAGGAAAGACGAAGAGCTAGGTTGGAAAGACAACAACGTACTCAAGAGCGTGCGGTATGTGATTTGGAGCAATATTTTCATGATTTAGTTGTCATTACAGACAACATGATCTGAACTCTGAAGTGGTATAATTTTGTACATGATTTTCTAACTGTTAAAGTCTTCATTTATAGGCCAAAGCACTGGCTGAAAAAAATCAGCGGGATCTGCAAGTTCAGAAGGAACAGGAAGAAAGACAAGTGAGCATCAAATATGATTACAATATAAAAATAATGGGATGAATACATATCCCCCTCAAACTTGCAGAATATCATAACTACCCAACAAAGAATCATAGGATCAAATATACCTATTTTCATATTTTTGACATTAATACCCCTCTTAGAACCTGCGAAATATCATATTTGCTTGTAAAATCATAATATAAAATGTATTTTGTAAACTTTATCTTATACTTTTACAGGTTAATGCTATGGTTATAGGGTTTATGGTTTAGAGTTTAGGATTTAGCATATAGTATTTAGGGTTTAGTTATGAGAGCTTGAAGTGTCAGGAGAATGAGTAGGGATATAATGCTCATATTATAATTCTATCTAATGAATGTATGGAATTTTAAGGTTTTGAAAGGGTATATATTTGTTTTTCTACCCATTTATTCAATATTTGTGTTTTAATCTCAGAGGATTGCTGCAACTTTAGATGTCGAAATCAAGCGTTGGGCTTCTGGGAAGGAAGGAAATCTGCGTGCTATGTTGTCAACATTACAATATGTATGTTTCATCATCTCTTTTTCTAAAGGTTATTTTGTTTGATTTAAGGATTTCAGATGTCTTTATTGGCTATGTGGTGCCATTATTATCTGTGGCTAAGGCTGTATACAAACCGAACGAACACAAACACTTATCAAACAAGATTTCTTGTTCGTGTTTGTTCATTAAGGAAATTAATTGTTCATGAACTGTTCAAGATCACTTATGGAACATAACTGAACATGGACAAAGACAAACGAATACAAACAAATACAAACAAATGTTCATGAATATAAACAAAAGTTTGTAAAGCTTCAACACAAGTATCCAAACATACATGACATAATTATCCTAAACAAGCATGGAATCAAACTAAAACATCCTATGATATGTTTGTACTATGTGCCTCGCTTAAAACCCTCAACCCGAAGACTCGCCCTTTACGCCTTTGACAACTATATGGGCATGTCATTGGTTGAGTAACAAGTAACTATCAATACTTATTAAAATAGGTCAGATCAGGTTAAATAGTTGATGTTTAAAAAATATGGTTTTGTTAAAAAAGAACTATGCTACTGAATGATGAGCAAGTGAGCAACATCTGATGCTTGGTTGTTTTCAGGTTCTTTGGCCCGAATGCGGCTGGCAGCCTGTTTCATTGACTGATTTAATCACTGGTGCAAGTGTGAAAAAAGTATATAGAAAGGCCACTCTCTGTATTCATCCTGATAAAGTGCAACAAAAAGGAGCTAATCTTCAACAGAAATATGTAGCCGAGAAGGTTTTTGACCTCCTTAAGGTACTTGTTTATATACTTGATCTATTTCCCTCGCCCTCTCCCCTGTCCCCTCTTCCCCCCTTATCTCTCTCTCTCTCTCTCTCACACACACACACATATATGTGTGTTTAACGGTTTATGCATGAAAGTGCCACACTGCCATCTGTAGCACATCTGATTGGTTTGTTATTGAGGTTTAGTTTTGACTCATTTATTTATGAATGAGTTGATTCTGGGGTTAATGTATGATCTTTAATGTTTAAAAACAGCAAGAGTTTTTAATAATCCATTAAACCCCATAAAATCATTTAGATCAAAAGAAACAAGATTCATACTGAAATAATGCATTTTTGAAATCATGTTTGACACTAATATTTTATGAAAACATTGAACAGGTGTTTGTTTGGATCAGCCTGACCTGTCCTTTTGTAATGTGTAAAAAATTACTAACCAACCGTGCGATCCACCCTTGTCACCGCCTCTGGTTTGTTGTGTCACAGTAAAAGGGTGTTTGGATGTGCATGTTCAACTCATAATTGCGACTTGAATAATCAAAATCAGATAATCATTTATATGTATCCTTAAAAAAGTTCTTGCTTCAACTTACCAGTAACCTGCTTCTCCAAATCTGGTTATTTCGCTCCCCTTAAAAACCAGTGTCATAATCAGTTTCTAAAAAAATCAACTATTGCGAGTTCAAGTTACAATACTGAGTTTTACAACACATCCAAACACCCGTAAGCTAGACCACAAGTTATACGTGTTGTATAGCAAACATCCACATTTCACGAAATGTTTTAATATGATAATAGGAAGCTTGGAACAAGTTCAATTCAGAGGAGCTCTTTTAATCCTGCAACATCCATCTGATAGCGGTTAGCTAGCTTGTTGATTTTGAGAAAATTTTTCTGGGTATATTTCTTCTTTTAAATTTTAAATCAAGTTGTATAAATATTCTCTCTCAATCCTATTCTTTTATTCATCAATAGGGCGCTTCATATTTGTTTCTATTTTTAAACAAGAATTTGTATCTCAAGTATGATCTTACTGGGTACATTTGTTTTCCTGTATTCCAGTATGTCATTCTAATTATTTCAGTTTTCTTAGATGGGTCATGGGATGTTTAGTTTGTATATCAAAAGGGTTTATTTTATTTTATTTTATTTTCCTAATATAGAAAAAATTACATAAATAGTCCCTGTTTTTTTATCATATTGCAGTTTGGTCCTCAAATTTTAAAAATTTCAAATGTAGTCCAAACATTTGGAAATTTGATGCAAATTTAGTCTCCGCCGTTAACGTCCGTTAGTTTTTAATAGGGATGAGCTCGGTACCGTACCTACCGAACCGGTACCGTTTCCGAAAGTACCCGGTCCCGAATTTTATAAAAAACGAGTACCGCTCCGATACCGAATTTGGTATATGGGTACAGGTACCGGTACGGTACTGGTATTTCGGTACTCGATACCTCTTTGGTACCCGTTACTTTCACATTATTTTTTAGGCTTGTTACATGGTGCATGCTTGATTACGGTATCCAATACTTGTTTTTATACATGTTACCCATTACATGTTTGATATCCGATACCTTTAAAAGTTTATAATAACTAAAAAATAATATATTTAAAAAAAATTCACATAAAATGATTGTTTCTTTATTTTTCTCATTTTCTACTAACTCAGTTCACGCACTAATCCACAATTCATTTCTATTAAAATCATAAAATAGTATATCTATTGACATTGTAGTGAAGTAAGAATAGTATTTAAAAAATTAATAATTACTCTCAAAAATCAAAACACAATACAAGTTGATGGGGTGAAAATTATTACAAAACAAAATATAAATTTCAAAAAAACCTATTTCTATTCGGGTACTAGCAGGACTATACGTGACTTTTGGGTACAGTACTAGTACTAGTCAGTACCGATCCTGAAATATAAAAAAATCAAGTATCAGTACCGATATCGTATATATATTTTCAGTACCACTTGGGTACCGGTACCGGTACTGGGTACCAAATGCTCATCTCTAGTTTTTAACGATCTAAGAACTAAATCTGCAATATGATCAACATAGGGATCAATTGTGCAATTT
>BJCM01000213.1:0-11568 GCA_018326385.1 Flaveria bidentis | reverse complement strand
TGTGCAATTTTTTTCAAAAAATAAAAAAAAGTAAACAATCAAATATGGACAAACCTTTCATTTTTACTTACTTTAAATTTTATTTGGTTTTTCAACATTTATTATATTTTAACAATTATTGAATTTCTTAATAAACATTTATTGAAATTTGTAAATTTTTATTTGATTTTTAAACTTTTTTAAAATTTTTTGAGAAAATTACAAGATTTTTAAACTTACTTTAAAACTTTTTTAAAATTTTAAAATTTTTAAAATTTCTTAATTATTTGATCATATTGCAGATTTAGTCCCCAAATCGTTAAAAACTAACGGACACGAACGGTGGGGACTAAATTCGCAACAAACTTCAAAATGCTTGGATTAAATTTGCAATTTTTAAAATATGAGAACCAAAACTTGCATTATATGATTAAACCATAGCACTACTTTTGTAATTTTCTCCCTAATATATTAAAAGTTTTATCGGCAAAAACATGCGGGTCCTGCAAGTTTTGGTAACCAGTCAAAATGAGTTGAGGTGGGTAATGGGTGGATCTTTGTTCTTATGTCATATTCAACCAATTTGACATGTTTCTTTTACAACTAAATTATATAATTTATGTGTTTGACTTGTTATTAATATAATGCAAGTCAAATTAACACTATTTCTTCCTTCTATTTTTCTATTATGCTTGTAATAATACAGAGCAATAAAGTTGAGTGTCGCTATATGTGAATTGACGGCACTACTTTCAAGGGTGATGATTAAAAGATAAAAGAACAGGCTCTAATTATTGTATATTAATCACTTATGATACTTACCTCTCAATTCCCTAGTGCTATTATTATGAAATCACCAAATGAACTAGTTGCTGTCTTTACCCTTTAAAACTCTTTAATCAGGGCTATTTTTATGAGATCCTCAAATGACCATAATAGGTTTTTACATGTGCTTGTTTGTTGTCCAACATATTGCTGTGCGGTGAATCGGTGTTGTTGGTTGTCATGGTACTAGAAGTAATCGAGAACATCTAATACAATTTCAACTACAGCGAAGTCATATATGTATCAACCCAGTTATCAACAAAACCATCTTAGTGCCAGACTAACAAACATACCGGTTTTCATAGGTTCTCGATATAATCATTATTTCCATTGAACCAACCTCTATTCGCCTCAATGCCTCATCATGTTTCTACCTTTACATTGTGCACCAACTTTTTAAAAGGTTCACTTATAGGATAATCATTTTGTGGATTTGGGTATGTATAAGCGTCAATGGAAGTTTGAATCATTGCGTGAATGATCGAGATTATCATGGATGCTACTTGGTTTGTAGTTTAGTGATAAAAATCAATAAGCCTTTAAGGACCACTTAATTTAAAATTTGATTAGAAGTAATTGAAGGGTTCTACATGGGATTTTGATATTAAAAATGAATAAGTAAATAAAGATGATGATGATGTGGTGTTGAAAACAAAAGAGGATCTTTGATTCTTTTAGACAAGTCGTTGGTCTTTTCGATTTTCCTTTGACCTAGTATGAATAGTAAATGGGTATAGTCTCGGTTGATGTTGCTGACATAGATGTAGACGGGGCGCTTTCAACGCCCCTTATTAAGAGGTTGAGGGGGCCTCCGATCCTCTTTCGTGTGCAACGGTTAAGAGTGGAAAACCGCTCCTCTGACTTGAGTGGCTTGACGCTCCTATGACAGTCCTAGTTGGAACTCAAGAGCCACTTGGTTCTCAAAAAGACTGTTACCCCCGGCCAGAGTAGAAGTAGGCATTTCACTTCTTTTCCTTTGATTCAGTTGCATTAGTAGCTGATGATTCCTTTTTTCCAAGTGTGCCCGATTGGTATCACTCGCATAAGACTTTTCCTTTATTTGTAGCGGCCATGTGGCATAGTCCATCTTTTCTTTATCTTTTTCCTGACGAACCTCATAAATGTCAACATGTATGATTCCCCTACTCAAGCTTTCACCTCTGAGGATGGCGTACCAAATGCAAGAGGACGTGTACTTGGTGGTAGCAGTGCGATCCATGCAGGATTCACCGTATTTCGATTGGAAAATCTAACAGACATTACTACGGATATTTTTACCAAAAAATGAGACATTCCATGACCTCGGAGAGTGCTTTGCCGTGCTAGGTCACCGACATATCCTTTTTTTTCTTTTATAAATTGTTGATGGTTAATGGCTCATCAGCTCCATTAAGGGGTGTAAGCAAAGCAAGATGAACCCACTTCAGCTCGACTCATTTAGGTTAAGCTCAGGTCAAAATGCAACTCGCTCATCAGGTAAAGATAGAGACGACAGGTGATGTTGTTTGGGTAACAGGGTCAAAATGGATTGTATAACTCTCTGAAAAGGTTGTTTCTTTTGTGGTTCTTTCAGATGATTTTCCAAACAACAGAAGTAAGATCTAGTCATCAAGCAAGCAGCAAAACCATTGCAGATTCAAGCGTTTAATCCCCACAAAATAATTATAGATTTTAACATTCTGTTTGCTTCTATTTGTGAGTTGAGTTCAATTAAAAGTAAACACCATCTAAACCTAAATATGAATTACCAACCATCAAACATTTGCTTCAAATATCACCAATAAAACCTCAAAATGCTACAAATTCAAACCCTTAAAACCATCTGGCCCATTCAAAAATAAAATTTGCTATCTCTTGATCAATATCATCATACCATAGCAATACCAGGTTTAAGATTGGCCTCATATTCAACTACCATCATAATCATAATATATTAACATATGCATCAATATGAATCACTGCAATATTACTTCTGCTGGTTCTGATTGATTTTACCAAGTTGAATACCCTTGAAAGCAGATGTGGCAGCAGATGTGGCGGCAGAAGTGGCGGCACAGGGGGCGAGAGCTGAGCCATCTTGACCCGAGCCATTGGTCCCACTGTTGTTGGCCTTCTTTTTCTTGGCATGTAGAGCCCAACCGACAACTTTGGCCTGTATATGCTCGTCGAATATTGACTTCTTGAAATGTGTTCCCATCTACAAATTGGTTGTGAAGATGGATTAGAGTTGTTTGTTTATACAAGCATGATTAGAAATGAAAAAGATTGGATCTTGAAATGAAAAACCTGTGTCACGAGGGCGTAAAGTGGTAGAGTGCTGTAACTGCACAAAACCTGAATAAACACCCTGAAATAAAACCAACAAGCAACTTCAACATCATGCGGTTCATTGGTCCTAATTCATTTTCTATTTTTTCCAAATTTGTTTAAATTTTTAATCACTTGATACAAAATTTTAAATTTGCCGAAATGTATCAAACTAAAGCAAAGATTCAAAAATTGAAAATAGAACTTATAGAATTTAAATTCTAAGTAATAAAAGAACATATTGATTAAAAAAATAACTCAAAACTAGGTGGGCCCAGACCCATTGTGGACCTTTCTGGGCCAGGCCCAGGATCAATCAGGCATATCTATACAAAAAAAAAGGTTCGCCTACAAGACTACATACCCGATGATCAACCGAGGGATAATGTAGCGCACATGCCCCATTATGCACGAGTCAAAGCCATATTGCACCTATTATTAATAAAACAAAAAGTGGTGTCATGCCATTAATTCAATATCAATTTCTGCATGTCTTTTATATGCTGATAGCCAAAAAGACATACCCAAATCCAGAAGAAGAATGCAATTTCAAATGCATTTTGAAAGAGGATAAAATGTATGAAAAAAAGCACAATTCTGGGGCGGTGAAACCAAAAATGATCATCTGACGGTTGTACGACTAGTTCTCCTTCAATGGCTTCATGCTTTTCAGCAACCTCATGAGCTAACTGAATTATTATGTGCTCCAGCTTTGTTCCCACAGCAAGTAGAAGCTGATTATTTGGAGAGAAAAAAAACTGATGAGTTCATTAAAAAAAGAATATTTTTATCCAAATATTTAAAACTGATTATAGCTAGTAATTTATCAATGGTAAGCTGTGTTAGGATACTTACAAAGAAAGGGACGAAAGCTATCCAAAAGTATGTATGCCAGCCTGCACAAATTCCAAGAAATAAGATAATCAATCCCCGATTCCCCGGTTGATATTGTGTTACAATCAACCATGGATGTTTTTAGCAAGTGAAAAACTAAACTAACAGTTAAATAGATTGACTGTAGACAACAAAGTGCGTGAGTTAGATAATGGGCTGAAATTCTTTTTGTCCAAAAGAGAACTGCGATGTACATATATACAAACATTATATTATATCAGTGATAAGTTAGTTATTTATTCTAAAGATTTAAGTCTTTTGAATTGAATATACACCTTAGGAGTTTAGTGACTTTTGATCATTTGACCTGTTTATTTTTAAAATCTTATGCAAAATTGCAAATTTTGTTATAGTAATATAAAATGTCATTGCATACCATTAACGTTCAGCAACAAGAATAAGACCACGAACACCCATAAATACCAGCTGCAACAAATAAAACAAGATAAAAGTTAAAAATCAAATTAACACATAAATTGATCTTACTCAAATACTTTCTCAAAAGGGGTGGCGTTTAACTTGAAAAATGACAAATCGTAATATATGGAGTAGAAAATTTTGATGAACTAAGTCAATTAGTATAATACTGTAAACTTTGGATCTAAAAAGGTAAACAGATCTACTGAAAATTTTAATCTAAAAACAACGGTTTAGAAAATCTAAAATTAATGACATATTGTTCTTCATAAGTAAAAAAATCACTTACCTGATTCCAACCACTTTCTTAAAATCATCTTCAAGAGCCCGTATCATGTATTTGTGAAAATTGAACTTCGGGTTTGCCTTGCAATGGGTCTACAAACAAAAAGGTGACCAAATAAGACAAACAGACTTAAAAAAACTATACAAGCTTCGATTCGGATCCTTACTGTAATAAATCCCAAACGCAGTGCTACGTAATCTGACTTGGTGACAGATCCATAGAATTGCTTGAAGAAAGAATGCTGTAATGTTCATCAAAGGATTAAAGTCAACAAAAAGATTAAAAAAATAAACTTATGTGACAGAAGTCCTAGAATCATAATTGGTATAAATGAATGGGCATGGTAATACAATCATCAAATATTGACATACACAGAGAAACTCATGTGTGTGACTATCTGAATACGCCAATAACTTACCAGCCAGCCTCGAATAGCTGACCCTTTGCCAATACCAACGAAACGGTTCCTTATAAAGTCATGATCTTTAACACGTGTGACTTTCGGCTTAAAAACTGCACGTTACATCATTTGAAAATAATTACAAATAAATAAACGGTGCAATCCAAAAGAATATTTTGAATACATGAGGAATAATAAAAGTTTTGCTTAAACTATATGCCAAGTAACGCTGAAAATTTTGAAAAACATCATGAAGAAAAAAAAATTACCTTAAAACATTCATGTAGAAATAATAAAAAATAGAAAGATTTAAAAAATAAGATGCTTAAAAGAAAATTCTCAACGGTTTGTGAAAATTTTAAGAGAACAATGTCTATAAAAATCAAGAAAAATTTTTACAAGCGTGGACTGTTTTCACCACTTACCTTGTGAGTGGTCAAAGTTATCTTTTGTGATAGAATTTTCCCAATGTTTCCATTGCCGTATCTAACCATGAAGATAATAGTCGTGATGAAACCAAATAATAGATCATAACAAGTAAAAAAAGAAAATACAAGTAATCAAAGTTGAACGAACCTTAGCTCCTCCAAACACAACAGTGAGAACAGAAAATGTCACGTGGACGACAGCTAGGACAAAAATAAATATGTGTAGATGATGCAATGCCTCAAGAGATAGAAGCGGGACCTTGCCCTGTAAAAACACAAAGTATATACAAATTAAGGTTCATGCATGCATCATGAACAATCTTTAATGAGAACAAATCAATCACAATTCTAGTTGCAGTGAAAAAAATATAGCATCATAACATAAGTGTTTAAAAGTTTAGTTGGAAAATCATAACTAAAACACTCCTGGTTTCACGCCAAATTTATTAGTTGAAAAGCAAAGAAAAAAACATTTCTCAATTGACCAAAGTTCATAATACACTTAGTTGGCGAACTTCTAAAGTATTTTTGTTTGACTTTTACAAATAAACCATAATATATGTTGTGTACCATTAAAAAAAGTTTGCTCTATACATCTTGATAGCTACCTTAACTTTAATTTTTTAAAACTGCAAAAAACACAAGGCAAAAAAGGCAAATTATGTAGCTAGACTTTTATTTCCTTTCAGCCATAAAGGACTTAACAAAAGAGTTTTAATCTCATATTTAGCATTTAAAAGCATAATTCTGGTCATTCATCGAAATTTTAGAAAAAGTGAACTTCTCAAAATATGATTAGTTTATTACCAATAAAGATTCAACAGATAATATGTATATGGTTCAAATTTGTTACCTTTGAAGCACAATAACCCACAGCCGCTGCTTCTTCCGCAAGTAAATGACGAATATGAGACGTACCCTCATGTTTAGAATTTAATGCCTCTTTTTTATCACTCAACGAGCATGGAAGAAGGTGTTCTGTTAAACTCTCCTTTACACAAAACTTAACAATTCTTGATTGGAACACAGTTAATAAAAGAGAGATAAACCCCAAAAGCATCAACTCTGCACACAAAACAACAAAGATTAACTTAACAACTACAAAGATAATATTTTTCAATAAAGATTGTAATTATTGCCCATCTTTTGTATTTAAATTCCCTTATTTTGTCCAAAATAGCTATCTTTCTTTCTACATTGTTCAATATTTTAACAAGACAGGTGATCTGTTCAGAGGAAAAACAAATGTGAACATTGAAATATCAATTTTTAGATCAAACTTGATAATTAAAAACATTTGAACTTCGTATAACATTTAACCTGTTTGATACCAACATTGTTGAAAAACACTACTTATTATGAATGGCTTTCAAACATTACTTAAAACTTAAAGCATCAAGATGAAATTTTTACAGATATAAAGCCCAAAATTAGCATATTTGACACTCAACAATAGACCCAGATTTTGCAATATCATCGCACTGATACTCCAGATTTAGAAAATATATTCCATTTCAAATCCAACAGTATATTCAAACCAAAATATATATATCCTCATACAAATTTAAAAAAATAAATTAAATCCCGCTTATACACACTCCAGATTCAATAACACAAAATCTATTCCATTACACCATTTAAAATAATAATATTTTTTTAATAAAAAATTAAAGAAAGATTGTACCTTCTTTAATCTTCTGCAAAGCTTCAAACAATGGCTTCTGACCTGCTTTCTTCAATTTCTGCACAAAAACCGTTCAACAACAACAACAAAAACTTTACTTTGCTTAACATATCAAACAATCAACCGATCAAACACTACAAATCAACCAAATCCCACATCAAAAAGACAAAATAAAACACAAACACAGCAACAAAAAACACACCTTTCCGGTGTAATGAAGCAGACGTTCAACAGCAAGAGAGATCCCAACAATAACCGTGCAAACAGCAGCAACAACCCATGTGGGTGTAAACTCCAAAGAATTACCTTCACCTTCACCCCCCGCCATCGATTCACTTCGATTTTCAAGAAACTACAGATTTGGGTGCAGTAAAAACTCGATCTTTGTCACTGGGTCATCGATTTTAGTGGGGATTTTTGCAGATTTTGTCAAGACTGGTGCTATTAAGGGATGATTTTGGTGGTTTTGATGTGGAAAATGAAGAGTTGATTTGGGGGTTATTTAAAGGGGTGTGATGATAATAATAATAATAATAATGATATGGTGGATGAAGATGAAGAGAGTAGAGTGTAGAGGGAGGTGGAAACTGAAATGTTAGGGGAGATGGAACCGCGTGATGTGGGTGAAGGAGAGGTGTGAAACCATCGTTGTCGGAGCTTTAAACATTCATTACAGATTTCAAGATTTTCTTTCTTTTTTTTAAAGTTATAGTTTTGTTTTTATAATAATATAGATGGAAAGTTTATACAGTAAAGAAGAGATAGCGGAGTAGATTAAGAGCCGGTTTGATTTGATTCTGACATGGTTAAATATCTAACTCACTGATCCGGTCAGATATTTTGATCATTTAGCGTGTTTGATATTTTTTTCATTATTTTGCGTTTGATTAGGGCTGGCATAACATGTATACCTGTACCTGTTAAGACACGAATACGATAAGACACGAACATGAAACCTGTATGCCTGTACACGACACGATAACTTATCATGTACCTGTTTCCAAATTTGAACACGAATATGTTAATACCAGGTATGCACGATAAGAACCATTAATAACACATATTTAGGAACCATTTTAGACATGTTTAGACACGAAATTTAACAGGTATATTCGTGTCTACCTGTTTCGTACACGAAACCTGTTAAGGTCATACCCAATACATGTTAAGATCGTGTAGGTTCGTGTTGTGTATTCGTGTTCGTGTCTAAAATTGTCAGCCCTACGTCTGATCCAGTTCGATACCACTGACTCATGCATATTTTTTTTCTTACCCGGTTAGTTTTGAAACAACACCTTACTCGGTCAACTCCTTCTGATCGAGGCTTGAATTTCAAAAATAAATTAGGAGTCGTTTTGGTAAAACCAAAAACCATTTGTCAATTGTTGAGATGAAAGATTGTGTTTACTAACAGAATTATTTGAAGTTAGAATGATATATATTAATTTAATTTCAAAGGGTTTAACTTCGTGTGTAATAAAATGATACAAAATAGTTATGATGTATATCTGGTAGAGGAGAATAAATAAACAAAATAATATCTAGTTGTTCCAAAATAAATAATTGGGTGTCCCTGTCATCCTCGTATTACATTTCTCTTTCATCCTTTATCACATCTTTTTATTATGGAAATGCAAATTATTCATTGTCTTCTAACTTTTTTTCTTTATTCAGCTTAAAACAATTACAAGAAAATAGAAAGAAATAATACTAATGCTCATTAGATTGTTACAAACCATATTTTAGAGCTAATGATTTCTAGATCATCTGGTTTAAGAGGAGGCATCTTATAATTTTCCAAAGTGAAAGTCATGGGTTGGAGTCTCACTAGGTGCAATATGCTTCTAGTGGGTCAAGGGTTTTACCACAGCGGGTCTTTAGGTGGTGTGTTTCCCTTGGAATGGTGGGCGAGCCGGGTCACCAGCGCTATCTGTGTTCGTGGGCGTGGGTGGCCTTTCGCCATTGGATTTACCCGGGTGACCGGGCTTAAAAATTATTCGTGGGCCATTCAAAAAAAAAGAAACCATATTTTAGAAGCCATAGGTAAACAAGAAAAAGAATTTGTGAAAATTTGAAACATTGAATCAGATTTGACAGGTTTTATTTTTATGTGTTAATTAACTTGTATGTTATTTCATATAAAAACATATCGTAGCAATATATTAAAAAACTTTTAAAATAATAAATTTTAAAACATAAAAAACAAAATTAAACAAAAATTTATAAGTATTCAAAAAAACAAATACATATGTATAGACAATAAGTGTAGATATAGATAAATTTAAAGGAGTTAAAATGTTACTTTTCAGGTTAGAAAATGTAATTTGATAAAATGTTAGTCGCAAGGAACATGTGAAGAGAAATTTACATAAATTAAAAATTAAAGAAAATCTATCCATAAAAAAAGTTCTACACCATGTTTCAATAAATTGATATATGATTTTTAAAGTTTTATTAACATATGTCTTGTATAATTAGTTGAAGTTGTACATGTTACGAGGTTACTTCTGTAGATATGGCCTCATTACAAAATTAAATTTTAAAAACATCATATAATAAAAATGTATATGAGAAAAGGTGAGTGGAGTTAAATAATTATCGTATGCGTCAAATACAAAACAATAGTTATATTTGTCTATATGGTTTCAAAGTTTTATATTTAAAGCTGATTTAAATAAGGATATAGTTATATTTAAAAGTTGTTTTTATCTAAAAAATATTAAAAAAAATTGTGACTTTGACATTTGTTCTTCTATTGTTTTGAAAATGAGGGTATTTTGATAATTGTGTCAAATACGTTAATTTATTATGTTATATGCGTTAATCATATCATATATTTTACATCATTCGTTATATATTGTGTTTTACTTTTTGGACCATTTTATGTTATTTTTGTTATTGTTTATATAGATTGTATAAACTTGCTTATCTGTAATTGTGTTTTATAATTAAAGAAAAAAATGATATACTTTCATCAATCTGTTTTGCAAACTTATGATGTTAAAGATAACAGAATATGTTATATTTATCATTAAATTTTATAGATTATTTAAAACTATTGTTATATATCTGTGTGTTTTAAAAATAGATAGTACACATTGTATTTTTAAAACTCATATTGTTTAAGATAATATAAAGACAATCAAAAAACACAATAAGATATTGCGTTATTTTGTCATTGCTGTTAATTAATTATTAATTTATTAATGTGTTTTATATATTAAAGATACACAATAATATTATTCCACCATTATATTTTTTTAAGAATCATCATTTTGGAAAAATACAATAACCTACAACAAAACACAATGAATAACATTAAAAACACAATAACGAGATACGAGTTTAAATGTATAAAATTTTATTATTTTCATATAATAATGCTACACTTGTTTTAAAAATAAAAAATGCTTGTTTTTATGGTCTAATGTTTGTAAATAAAAAATAATAACTTCATACATAAAAGTTATAAACGACTAAAAAAATGAACAAACTTGCAAAAAGTCAACAAAAATGGTTATTATTAAAAATACTTTTCAAAGTACTTTTTCCTACAAAGTGATTTTAGACATTGATAAGAAAATTGATGCTTGAGATTTTTTCTTACATTTTTTAATTTTAAACAACTTTTATTTCATCACTTTCCTTCAAATGAAAAGTAAAAAACATATATATAACATCCAATAAAACAAAGTTTCTTTTGTCATTTGTCATTTTAAGCCATGTTTTTTACACTTGTCAATTTTTTAGATATTCACATATCAATTTTTCCTCCAAAAAAGTATTATAGTAATTTATTTACTTCTATAAATTTATCTCTTATATTAAATGTAAATTGTATTAATTTTTATGTTTCTCTCTCTTATCTGTTTTTTAAATCAAACTATCTTTTTAAATAGATTTTATGAAAGAAAATTATAAATCATATTTTTTAACTAAAATCTAAATATCAAAAAACTATAAGTTTTATATAATATAAAATTTTCTAAAACACTAAACATGTTCTAAAAAAATATTTTAAATCATTTTGTTTTAAAACAAAAAATATAGACAGGTAAAACATTTTAAAACAGTTTTTTAAAAGAACCAGAATAATTACAAATCGGGTTTTTTTAATAACAATATTTTTATAAAAAATTATTTTTTATAAAAAAATCTTAAAACGAATGTTTAAAAATGAAGCTATTTACATAAGAGAGTTAAAAAATAGTATAATTGTTTTATTTCTTGAACTATTACGCATATATAATTTTAATTCTATTTTATATTAAAATATTATACTGTGATTATTTATGTTCATTTTACATATATATTTTACATTAAAATTTAATTTGTTTATTTAAAGAGT